>JAJJBR010000186.1:0-37835 GCA_022817965.1 Solanum lycopersicoides
TCGTTTTTTTTTTTTGGATTTGTTCTAGTCCATCGGAACTGTGGTTTTGATTTTGCCGGTCCATGGTGTGGTTGCTCCAGTTGTTGCCGGAGCTTAGAGCTTCTGATTCTCTTATTTCACCAGAGTTTGGGTTCAAAGACCTGTTAATACAAACAATCCAACAAACAAAAATCAAAAGGGATTGGGGAATGGGATTGGTAGCGATGGTTAGGTGATTTTGGTGGGTTTGTTTACTGGTGCTTTTCCAGAAAGAGGGAACGAAGAAAATGATGACTTCGAGTTAGCGGCCGCCTAAGCTTTGGTTGGTAGGTCAGTTGTTCGGTCGAGATACACTCACTGGTCGTTTTTGTTTGTCTGAGCTTCGAGCTCATTGGAGTTGGAGTTGAGCGATGGAGATCCGATCGGCGGTTTTGGGTGGATCTCGTGATGGCTTGCTGGAGCTTGTTCGGAGCCCTAGCGTGGCTATTCTGTTTTTTTTTTGTTTGTTTGAGATGGAGGTTGTTTCAGACAATTTTTGGTGACTTTGGTGGCTGGAACGGGTGGGGAGAAATGGTAGTTTTGTGGTGGGGTTTTGGGTCTTTGTGATGGTGTTTTGGATGAAGAAACAGGGCGGTTTGGGTGTTGATGGAGCAGCCATCAGTGATTTCTTTTGTTTGGAGAAAAAGAGCAAAGGAATGGGGTTTGGTGGTTCTTGGGTGGTCGGAAAATGAGAAAAGGAAGACGGGTTTTGGGTTGTGGTTTGCCGGATTCCGGCAGAGCTTTCGCCGGAAAAATATGGACACTTAAGAATTCCTTCTAACACTAAAAATTCTGAAAAATTCCCCCCTAAAATATTATTCATCTCCAATTTTAACCTAAACAAATAAAATGCAATGGACCCAAATGTGTGGGCTTGAAATTGTAGGCCCAAAATTATTAATAGAATTCCTAAATTTTAATTTATATTTTTTTTCGTATTTGGCTAAATTTCAGATTGTGCTAAATTCAACATAAATATTAACAAATGTAACAAATAAAATGAATTTTAAAATAATACAATAAACGTAACTAATGACATGTGAAATGCAATTTTAAAAATTAACTAACAAAAAATCCTAAATTTTGATAAATAAAGATAGTTATCGATAAACTTATTAAAAAATATAAAAAAAAAATTATTCTAAACTATTAAATACATAAAACTTTAAAATTACGAATTTTTAAAATGTTAGGCCAAAATTGGGTGTCAACAATGGTTTGGCTACTTGAGACTCACATGACACACCACCAACACCTAGCCGATGACTTTAGCTTCACTGATATAGCTAGTGTTCCAGCAATCGAAGGTTGCGGAGGTATTGCACTAGTCTGGAAAAAGGATTTTGTTGTTGTCGATGGACTTGCAATGAACGACGAGGAGATACATTGCACCATTAAAATGCATTGATTTTATTTTATGTTATTTATGTTAGTGAAACTATGAAGTTATTTTTATGTTAGTGCAATTATAATATTAGGTACCTTTTTTCTTTGAAACAATTTAATAAATTTTGTTTTTTTTATGCTAGAATTTTTTATGAAATCTTAACGCTTGGGTTAATAAGCCACTAAATAATAAGTAGTCGGGCTAACACATTTGAAACAATTTATTTAATAAATACTTTTCATGACTTATTCATTCAAGAATAAACGAAAGCTCCAAAATCAACTTGTAGATATTCAATACTTCATTCATTGCACAATCAACTTCTTTTAATAATAACTGATCAAAGTTCAAGTTGAATTTAATTACATATTAATGCAAGTGGACTTTTGAAAATAAAGTGTAGAATTCAGTGTTTATCTAATGGTAGTATTCTTTTACCTATTCATTCTTTAATATCGCATGAAAAATAGAGAAAATTAATATTGATGTTACAATGCATATCAAATTCAAAATACAAACATCTAGGACTACACGAATTTATACACTATGAAACTAACGTCTAATTTATTTTCTTACTACCAACTTATATTTTCCCAAATTAGCATCTGTTAATAATATCAAACTTCTAAAATCACTCACTAAACTAAAAATTCATTATGTACACCAATCATTTGGGTCCCTTTTCTTAGACCAAAATTGCAGGAGTATTACTAATCCCTCTGTTGCATCCTTTATTAAAATTGTTTTCTTCGAATGAACTATCCCAACAACAATTAATCAAACCTATTATGGCTAGAAATTATATAATGCATAGACTTTGACAAGATGAATGCGTATAACTTATGAGATTGCTAATCAATCATAATCCGAACCATCAATATTATTTACCTAGACACATAGCAAGTGAGAGAGCAGGAGGGAATCAACTCAGTGCGTGACACTATACATTTTAAACATTTATTACATCGATGTAAAGTAAACAATAATAAACAACTCTTGCATTCTGAAAAAAAACTTGTGAAATATAATCAGAAAAGTTCATAATTAATTGCTTAAAAGTAAAACAAACACAACACAGATAGTGCAACAACATCAATTCAAATCCTTTTATTAGAAAAGACTAATTAATATTGAGATAATTTATTTAAGAAAGAGAGAAAAGAAGAGTTTAGAGGTTTAATTCTTTTGCAATTTCTTTAAACTTGAGAGTATATTTATAGTAATATAAAAAAAGAAGTTGCAAGAAATATTTGTAAACTAAACGAAAGAGAGGCATTGCACTTAGCCATTTTTTATGATCTAAGATCACTATTATCCTTGATTTACCTGTTGCTAAATTTGGCATATTAGTTAAAATTTGCTTTAAAATTAATTATTTTCTAAAGAAGGTGGGAACATGCCTTGCTAAATTTGGCATACTAGTTAAAATTATTTTCTTAAAAAGGTGGGGATATGCCATGCTAAATTTGGCATATTAGTTAAAATTTACTTTGAAATTATTTTCTAAATAAGGCAGGAATATGCTATATCTAGATAAATTCAAAGAGTTAAGCATTAGCCTCTTAAATTTAATTAAATATTTTATTTAGACACTCTAACTAATTATATTTCAATCGAACATCTTAACTTCTAATAAAATGTTCTAATTAGACACTTTCAATTCAAATTTTGAAAAAATAGTTGTGCGTATTTTCATTCGTCTATTAGACATTTGAGTTAATCATATTAAACATATCATCTCTTTTAATTATACACATCAATCTAAGTAGAAAATGTATGGATTTTTATGATTTATTAGGAATTAAGGTATTTAATTAACATATAACTAAATTAAGATATTTAATAAAATAAACTGACAAATTTAAGGGCTTATTATTATAAAATCGACCAATAATAAAATATCTTCACCTTAGTCATATATTTTGAAAGAGGATAAAGATAATCCACATATACAAGCTAAGCTACCACTATATATAGATAGTAAGAAGGAACTCATACCTTATCTCCACAGAATTATAAGAAGGAAAACATTTCACACATTGAATTACTAGCTTCATTTCTATTTACAAAATACAAATCATGTCTCGTGTACCATCACACTCATCACACCTTCATCAACATTCCACCTCCCCACCACCATCACCATCACCAACTCCTCAACCGTTAATATTCAGCAGCATCGTTCCCAGTTCCATCGATCAACCACCCCAATCGTGGCTAGAGATGGGGCTCTCCGGCCATTCACTAACCTTTAGTTTCCATTTGAATAACCAAGAGATAATTATGGACCTCCAGGACCCCGGGTACGTGGCCCAAATTATAACGGAAGGAATGAGGTTGGGGTTAGAAGCCTACATCAACCACATCAATATCCCAGGGCCGAACTCCCTTTTTATCACCCCGAACAACCAGAAGGGCCAGTACTTGGTTCCCCGATTCAATCCCAGATTAATCCACCAATCTCGTTAATCGAGGTCCCAACTTCCAATTCTTCCAGTCGTGGTACTAATCATGACAGTACCCCACAAATCGAAGAAGACACAACTCCTCTACCATCGATGGCACTCCAACAAGGAATACGCCCAAAAATGTATGTTATCAACTCTGTGAAATCCTTCATCGTAGAGGAGGAATACATGAAAAAATACATCCTCAAGTGCGCAGTAAGACTCGACAAGTGCACCATGGATATCAAAGTCATAATAAACCCTAACTCCAAGAAAAAAATTTGTAGTACTTTTAGTACCAAGACTTGTGAACCTTACGGATGATGAAGACGAAGAAGACGAAGAACCTCCAAAAATGAGTCTAATGATATGGAATTGTCGTGGGTCCGAGCACTCTGACTTTCGTATAAGTTTTCGGTCCATGCTTGACTACTATCGCCCGACTATGGTTTTGCTCCTGGAGACTCAAATGACTCACCACCAACACCTTGCGGATGACTTTAGCTTCAGTGATATAGCTAATATTCCCGCGATCGAAGGTTGTGGAGGAATGGCACTAGTCTGGAAAAAGGAATTTGTTGCTGTTGATGGACTTGTAATCAACAGTGAGGAGATACATTGTACCATTAATGTACAATGACGACGTTATTCAATTTTATGCTAGTTCAATTATAGTAGTAGTATTAGATATCATGAATTTCGGATATATGTTTTTGTCAATATTGTTACTTTGTGCAAGATTTTCATGAAATTTTAATACCAATTGGGCTAAATAATAAGTACTCGAAGGTATGTTCCTTTAACTATTAATTTTTCTTTCAGAATGTCACTCAACTTTGATTTTATTCTAAATCAGCTTTTCTCTTAGAAAGTTACTTAATTTTGATTTTTAACCCCACAATCACTCAAACTATGTAAACACTTTTCATCGAAATGACTATGCCATGTCTGTAGAATATAAGTTGATAAGCATAGAATTGTAGATGTTAGACTTAGTTCTGTAGAGTATAAATACGTGTAGTTTATTCATGTTTCATCTACAAGCACTGAGATATAATTCATGGAATTGCAAGTCATATAATAAGATAAATGAGTTATTTTGAACAAAATGGAAGGGCTTAATGAACTAATGATCATTTAATAGGATCGAAAACTATCAAATTCTACGTCAAGATTAATTAATATTTTTTAAACTATAATTGCATTGTATGATACATGATCAATTTCAAGGAAGCTATATTACGTTGGACTAATTAATGAGTGTACTTAAAAAAGATTTTGATGCAAGAAACAATTATTTTTGTTATTACTTTTTAGATAAAATTACATAATTCAATGACTTAAGTGATATGAAGAGTTTCTCTTTGTTCAGATCAAAGCATTTTTTGACAAAAAAAGGTTTTTCATCTATCAAAGTAAAGTTTTGATACAATAATTATAAAAACGATATTTATATTATGAATTTGATTTTCACTATATGAATATTTATATTATGAATTTGATCTAATCATAACACCAATAATAATTTTCACTATTTTTACGGTGATTTTCAAGAGCGAATAGGTGAAAAAATTTAGTGTTAGCATCACCGTCATTAAGACATATATAATTTCTAATTTTAGTATTCAAAAATCCTCTTATATTAATGGAGAGTACGATTCAGCTTGAAATTACTAATTTTTTCATTATTTATATGAAGAAGTTAATTGGACAAAGAATGAAGAATTGAATGCCTACTATTTTAGGGGTTTTCCCTTATTCTTGCATAGAAAAAGTGTTTATAGTTAAATAGTAAATCGCGAACCAAAAATGCATGACTAATTTATTTAGAAGCTAGCTACTCCAAACATCAAAATTTTATTAACTTTAGCAAAAATAATAGAAAATAACGAAATTCATTTAATTTAAAATAAAATTGGTACCTAGTACTACTATAATTATCTAGGATCAAATAACAATATAATATTACTTTTTGAATCGAAAAGGCAACTGTTGATGATGGTGCCCATTGTGATGGAGTCGGAAATGGTATTGTTGAATATTTGTGGTTAAGGCATTGGTGATGGTGGTGCTGGGATGGTGGAATTGGAAATGGTATTATTGAATCCAAGCGATTGAGGCATTGGTGATGTTGATGGTAATGGGGTGGGGGTGGGGGTGGGGTGGGGTGATGGTGCTGGGATGGTGGAATTGGAAATGGTATTGTTGCATCCAAGCGATTGAGGCATTGATGATGATGGTGGTGGTGATATTGATAGGAGTGGTATAGATGAAATAATGGTGGTGGATTGTCGACGACGGCGTGATGAGCGTGATGGTAGACGAGCCATGATTGCAAGTGCAAGTGACAATGATAATTGTATGTGAGAGATGTTTTGTTTTCCTTTTTTATAACTCACTGGAGAAAGATATGAGCTACTGCTGCTTATTTATAACTATTAACTTGTATTGGATTATGTTTATCTCTTCCAAATTTTATATTAATAAGATTAGAAAAAATATTTTATTATTGGTCAACATTTATAAGAATGAGTTAGGAATAATTTATACAACATAAAAAATTTTGCAACTTTGAATTTACTTGCATATTCCTCCTCCTTTTCCAAATAATTTAAGAGCAAATTTTAATTAATATGACCAATTTAGCTATAGATCAGTCAATTATTATAGTAATCTAATTTTAAAGGTAAAACAATAGACTTTTTCCTAGTTAATAAAGAAATTATTTTGTTTCTATGCTTCAATATAAGATTTTACTAAATTGATTTTTTTTTCTATAAAGGAACACCATTAGATTAATATTGTAAAAGTTACATATATCTTGCAAGTAAACTTTTCTGGCATTAAAAGTTTCAAGACAATATTATGTTTTAATTAATATATCTAAAGACCACTTTATTGATATTAGTGTAAATTAGGAGTACAATGTATAATTTAGTTAATTATCTTCCAACTATTCCTATTTTAATTAATATTATTATAGAAATTATATAACTCTAAAAATAAATCATGTGGCGGAAACACTAAAAAAATATGAATTGCGTGAGAATTTTTCCGTGGATTAGTATGAAAATTCGCAGGAAACTTATTTTCATATTAATCTCTAGGAAAATCCTATGTAATTCACATTTTTTTTTTGTAAAGTTTTTCTTACCGTTGCTGCTATTAATTTTTCATTTCCTTTCTTTATTTTGGTTAATTTTCCTTTACGGAAAAGAGTTTAAAATATCCTTAAAGTATTGGAAATGGTATAATATTACCTTTCATTCATTTATGGGTTCAAAATTGACACAATTCTAAATTTATACTGTAGACAATAAAATTCGCGTCGAGAAAACAATAATCAAGAACGGAAAATTATAGCAACAATCGTTTTATTATTTCAAGTGCGAGTGTTACAATCTCTATAATTCCTCTGAATTCGCCTTTTCAATATATAAATTCAAGGACTTTAAAGCTTGTTCTTGAATCTCTAACGAACTTGAACTTGAACTTTATCTTGATCCTGACTTTTATTTGAATTCAAGGGCTTCGAGCTTGTTCTTGAATTCGATGGTCTTGATCTTGATCGTTCTTGAACTTGAATGCTTGAATTCTTAAACTTGTAGCTTTATAGAGAATTAAATGGCGTTTGTACCACGGATTTTCTCTAGCTTCTTGTTTAGATTTTTCTTCTGTCTTTCTGAATTATGAGGACCCCTATTTATAGTTTTAGAATAGAGGAGTTGCGATTGGAATAGGATTCCGTTCGACCAATCAGATTTAAGTGACGTGGCATATGGGCTTTATGGAGCGGGCTTGTCTTCTTTGACACATGTCATGATTCTATTGGTTTGTTATTTGACTTGGCATGCCACATCATTTGCAGACGTGGCGCCAAGATGGGCTCTAGAATGAGATGAAATTGGGCTTAACAAATTGGGTTCATCAATTGTAGCTCAAATCAATTAATTTAGACTTTAATTAAGTCCATATTTATGGACTTAAATATTTAACTCAATTATATTAATCCATAATATTTATTTGGATTAATATATTTATCAATTTAATATAATCCGAATCATTTATAAAATTTATATTTAATAAATTTTAAATGATTACAAATGCCCCCTGCTTCAAGTCTTGTCAAAAAATATTTTCATGAAGACTAGACTTTGAAGTATTAATCATATGACAACTATATGACATATATTTAAAATGCCATAAATTAATATATCACTCTAATATAATTGGACAAGAATAATTAAAGAACTTACGTGGCCACTTGGCTATTTTTACTTCCATTGTCCAATTGGAATTAGGATAGGTAATGACTTTACACTCTCCTTAACCAATTAGAATTCCAAGCATGCATGTGTTCTTCAAGTTTTGGTTTCTATAGTTTAGATAAAAGAAGGAATCATTATTCATGTAGGAGAGGATTTCATGCCTCTGTATTTGAGCATTATAAATAGATCCTTCCTCTCTTTATTTTTTTTTATCGTCAACAGTGCAGAGCTTTTTTTTTCTTCTTTTGCAGGTTCTCTGGGGTTTTGACGTGTGGGCATCCTTTTGGATCTTCTACGAGCCAACATCAAGGTTGGTGTTTGATTTTTTTTTAAATTATTGTTTCGTTATTATTTTTTTTTTCCAGGAAAATATAAATAATATTTAGATTTTGTGGAGGCTAACAATGAGGAGTATTATCACAATACAAGAGTTTGATCTTGAGGTGTGAAAAGGATGTGTTTAACAACTGCGTCTTGAAGAAATAAAATATTACCTTCAAGGTGTTACATGGCCCCGAATGTTTAACCAACTTGATGCTTCACTAGAATACCGTGTAACGCTCCCGCCTTGAAATAAATTCAAGGTGTTACAAGGTCCGAATATTTAACCAACTTGAAGCTTTACTAGAATACCGTGTAACGCTCCCGCCTTGAAAATAAACTCAAGGTGTTACAAGGTCCGAATATTTAACCAACTTGAAGCTTTACTAGAATACCGTGTAACGCTCCCGCCTTGAAAATAAACTCAAGGTGTTACAAGGTCCGAATGCTTAACCAACTTGAAGCTTTAATAGGATACCGTGTAACGCTCCCGCCTTGAAAATAAACTCAAGGTGTTACAAGGTCCCGAATGCTTGACCAACTTGAAGCTTTAATAGGATACCGTGTAACGCTCCCGCCTTGAAAATAAACTCAAGGTGTTACAAGGTCCCGAATGCTTGACCAACTTGAAGCTTTAATAGGATACCGTGTAACGCTCCCGCCTTGAAAATAAACTCAAGGTGTTACAAGGTCCCGAATGCTTGACCATGAAGCTTTAACTAGAATACCGTGTAACACTCCCGCCTTGAAAATAAACTCAAGGTGTTACAAGGTCCAATCTTAACCAACTTTAAGATAGGATACCGTGTAACGCTCCCGCCTTGAAAATAAACTCAAGGTGTTACAAGGTCCCGAATGCTTGACCATGAAGCTAACTAGAATACGTGTAACACTCCCGCCTTGAAAATAAACTCAAGTGTTACAAGGTCTTCAATACTTAACCAACTTGAAGGATAAACCGTGAAAATACCAGCTTAAGGTGCAAAGGGACAAATATTGTCTACCTTAAGCATGAAATTTAAAGATCCTTTAAATAAATCTGTCAAAACTCTAGCTTAAGGTGCAAAGGGACAAATCTTGTCCACCTTAAGACATGAAAATTTAAAGATCCTTTGAGTATACACTCGTGGAACTCTAGCTTAAGATGCAAAGGGACAAGTTTGTCCACCTTAAAGCATAGAAATTTAAAGATTCGTTGAAGGATAAAATCGCAACAAAGCTAGCTTAAGGTACAAAGGGACAAACCTCGCCCACCTTAAGGCATGAAATTCAATTACATGCGCATTTGTAGACTTTGAACACTTCTACTTACATACTTGAAGTCTTACATTTATACATAGAGTATTTGAATACAACAACTTGTATACTTGGAGGATTTGGATACTTCAAATAATAAACTCGAAGAATATAAAGACTTCAATTTGTATACTTGATCTAATTTAAAGACTTCAACTGTACTAATAAGAGACTCATATTTTATAAAGGTTTGCCCCCTCCATTGACCCATCAATACTTCGTGCAAGTATAAAGTTTGATGAGACAAAAGAAAAAATAAAATAATTATCGCTTTGACTTTCATGCAATAGATCAAAGTGGAAATATTTTTTTTTTTGACACTCATGCAACTGAACTTAGAATATGGTTCTAAGCGCCTACGTACCTCAATGAAGAGGATCAAGTCACAACGTAGTTCTGGGGATTTGAGTAAATTTTTTTTTTTTTTTTTTTTTGGTTGTGCCGTACACAGTTTATACTCTTGCGGGCCAGGAGTGACATGCAGTTTAGGCTCGTACCTTAAGGAGCATTATCTTACTTCAAGGATAGTACCTCTTTAGGAATTTGGCATTAATAGGACCGATCCTTAAGCCATTAGCATCAACAAGCTTGTAAGCACCATTTGAATATGCTTCTTGTACAACATATGGTCCATCCCACTTTGAGGTAAATTTGCCCCCAGACTTGTGTGAAGTAATGATGGGTCTTCTTACCGCGAGAACTTGGTCTCCAACTTGAAAGCACCTCAGGCGAACCTTCTTATTAAAAGCACGAGATAGACGAGCTTGATAACATTCAAGGTTTTGTTGGGCCTCTAGCCTCTTTTCATCAAGTGCTTCTAACTCAGCAAGACGCAATCGAGCATTTTCTTCCTCAGTGAGCCCTTCTTGAATAGCAAGTCTTAACGAGGGTATTTGACGCTCGAGCGGCAGGACAGCTTCAACTCCAAAAGCAAGTGAATATGGTGTTGCTTGAGTTGGTGTGCGATATGTTGTCCTATATGCCCACAAAGCTTCTTCCATTCTTTCATGCCAATCCCGTTTGGATTTGGAGACAACTTTCTTGAGCAGGTTGCATAGAGTCTTATTGAATGCTTCAGCAAGACCATTAGCGGCAGCATGGTACATAGAAGATTTACGTTGCTTAAAGTCAAAAAGATCACAAATCTTGTTCATTAACTTGTTATCAAATGGTTTGCCATTGTCTGTTATTATATAGCGAGGGATGCCAAAGCGATAGATAATATTTACTCGGATAAAATTTGCAACATTCTCTTTCTTCACCTCTTTAAGAGCGACAGCTTCAGCCCATTTTGAAAAGTAATCAGTTGCAGCCAAGATGTACAAGTGTCCACCAGAAGACTTTGGTAATGGTCCTACAACATCCAGTCCCCAAGCGTCAAATGGCCAAGATGCGATGGTTGGGTGCAATACTTCGGGTGGCTGATGAATGAAATTCGCATGAAATTGACAAGCATCGCACCTCCTGGCGTAATATAAGCAATCTTTCACCATGGTTGGCCAGTAATACCCCATCCTCTTTATGTGAAAGTGAAGTTTTGGTCCAGATTGATGTGATCCACATACTCCTGAGTGTGCTTCTTGCAGAGCTTGAATCGCTTCTTCCTCTCCCAAACATCGTAATAACACGCCCTCAAATGATCGCCTATACAATGTGTCCTTGTAGTAAAGGAAACGAGGTGCACGACGACGTATGTCAGTTCTTCTTCTTGGATTTTCTGGAAGTATCCCATAACACAGGTAGTCAATGATGGGTTGTCTCCAATCTTCCTTCGCGGCTTCAACAATGGCGACGATATGATCAAGCTCATTTTCAATATATTCTTCCTCATTTGACGGTGGTACTATCCATTTTTGACAGACAGTTACTTGCGTTTGATCAGGAAGGGTTAGCGTTGAAGCTAGAGTAGCCAATGCATCAGCTTTCTTATTCTCTGTTCTACGCACATGTTGAAGGGTTACATCTCCAAGCCATCCTATCAACTTTTGAGCATAATCATGATAAGGGCGCAATTCAGGCTTTTTTACCTCATAACTTCCCAAGAGTTGATTAATCACCAATTGAGAGTCACCAAAGACCTGTAAATGTAATTGTTTCATGTCAACGGCCATTTCAAGTCCAAGTATCAGTGCTTGGTATTCAGCGACATTATTGGAGCAACATTGTTTCAGAGTAAAAGAGAATGGTAGAATCTCTTCTTGTGAAGTGATGAACACCACGCCAGCACCAGCTCCGCCGCGATGTGCAGCCCCGTCAAAGTACATTTTCCAAGGAGGTTGAACTTCAATTAACATCGCGTCTTCATCAGGAAACTCATCAGTTAACTCCCAATCATTTGGTATAGGATGATCTGCTAAGAAATCCGCTAGTGCTTGTCCCTTCACGGATTTTTGAGGAATGTACACAATCTCAAATTGTTGGAATTGGAGGTACCATCTTGCTAGTCGGTCACTAAGGACAGGTTTTGACATAACAAACTTGATGGGATTTGCTTTAGAAATAAGGCGGACAACATGAGCTTGGAAATAATGCTTCATCTTTTGAATTGAGAAGACCAGTGCCAAGCATAACTTTTCAATTGGCGAATAATTTAGCTCATTTGGCGTCATCGTTCTACTTAAGTAATAAAGAGCATTTTCTTTGCCTTCACTATTCTCTTGAGCTAACAGGGCTCCTACAGACCTTTCTTGTGCTGCAATGTAGAGTATCAATGGTTTTCCAGGTATAGGGGCTGCCAAAACCGGAGGTTTCGCTAGATACGATTTGATACTTTTAAAGGCATCGCTACATGTTTGGTCCCAATTAAAAGGAGCACCTTTTTTCATGAGATGACTGAATGGTTGACATCTCCCCGCTAGATTTGAGATGAACCTTCTCAAGTAGGCTAACTTTCCTTGGAGACTTTTTAACTCATGAATATCTCGAGGTTCAGGCATCTTTGATATTGCATCGACTTTGGCTTGATCAATTTCAATTCCTCGATGTCTCACAATAAAGCCAAGGAACTTGCCGGAAGTAACTCCGAAGGCACATTTCAATGGATTCATCCTTAGTTGATATCTTCGGAGTAACTCAAACACCATCCTTAAGTCTTTCAAATGATCACCCCTCTTCCTCGACTTTACTACCAAATCATCAACATAACATTCAACATTTTTATGGAGCAAGTCATCAAAGATATTTTGCATAGCCCTTTGATATGTGGCACCAGCATTCTTTAAACCAAATGGCATCACTTTGTAGCAATAAATACCTTTTGGCGTGCGAAATGCAGTGAGTTCTTCATCTTTTGGTGACATGCGGATTTGATTATATCCAGAAGAACCATCCATGAACGACATTGCCTCATAACCAGTGGTGGCATCAATCATCAACTCTGGAATGGGAAGAGGAAACTCATCTTTAGGGCATGCATTATTGAGATCTCTAAAGTCAACGCAAACTCGAATTTGACCATTCTTCTTCCTCACAGGAACAATACTTGAAATCCATGTAGGATATTTGACCTCACGAATAAAGCCTGCCTCAATAAGTTTGTTAACTTCATTTTCTATCAACGGAATCAAGTCTGGTCTAAAACGTCTTTGAGCTTGTTTAACAGGACGAGAACCATTTTTGACTGCCAATTGATGGACCGCTACTCTAGGATTCAATCCAGGCATTTCTTTATAACTCCAAGCAAAGACATCTCTATATTCTTTGAGTATATTCATGTAAGCGACTTCTTCATCAATTTCTAGAAACGCACTTAAGTAAGTTGGCTTTGGGTCTTCATCAGTGCCAAGGTTAACTTCCTTCAAAGGGTCTATTGTGATCTTTACTCCTTCTTCAAGTTCTGGTGGGGCATCTTTAGCATCTTCCTCTTCCACAGGATCATTGTCATTGACAGATATATGACAACACGAGACAATATCTTCTACCTCTTCCTCAATCTTCTTTTGAGGCAAAGAATCGTACTCATTTTGGATTGTTACATGATTTGAGGAACCTACACTTTCTTCATCTTCCTCGCGCTCTTTGGTGTAAACCACAGTATGAACCTTTGCCTTGAGTTCCTCTTTACAGGAAACCACAAGTTCCACTCGTCGCCTCATCCTAGAAGGAATCAAACTTCTGAAATCCTTTCGAATCAAATGTGAAGTAGGCGTTGTAACTTTTAAATAACTTCTCAGGTTCTTGTTATTCTTCTTCAAAGGACCTAACCTCTCAAACACAGAAATTCTTGCAGTCGCTTTACCAAGTCGATCAAAGACTGAAGGCCTTTTGTTGGGAGCAGTGACGTCATCTTCAAAAGTTATATGATTATTGCTGGCCCTTCTTATGGAAATGCGAATTGGCGGCGGTTGGCTATAACCTAGGCCTTCACGCGCTTTCCTAGTTGTATCTTCTGATGTGAGTTTCCCTAGCGCTGATGGCTCACTAGGGTTGTATCCTGCCTTCACAAATAACTTGTAAGCATTGGGATCAAAACCTTCTTTTGTGCGTTTTGTAGGGAGAGTCATATCTCGCACTTGATCTTGAGCGACTGACTTTTCTGGCAACTTTAAAGACAAGTTTATTGCATCAATCCGTCTGATAGGAAGAGTTAGCCCTCTCAATGCATTTTCTTTAAGGCTAGATGGTTGATCTTGTTCTTTCTTCACTTTTGGAACATAGCAAAGCCTAGAAGTCAGCTTCTTCTTTGAAGACAGGATCTTCCCTTCATTAAGAATGGGACAAGAGTCTTTAGTGTCAATTTTCACCTTTTCGATAGCCGCATTAATTCTTTTGCTTATGATCTTATCAATCTTGATTGATTTGACGTCATTGGATTTGACCCCTTTAACAACATAATTTCTCAAATAGAATTTCGCATCCGCAAAGTGTGTCTCAACTTCGGTGAAAGGATTATCATCTGCAACTATCTTTCTTTCAATTCCACCTTCAAGATATTTCAAACATTGATAGTACGAAGATGAGACAATTCTATTCTCATGTACCCAAGGCCTGCCAAGTAATATATTGTATGATGTCTTTGCGTCGATCACATGCATCCATGCGCTTGATCGCAAATCTTCCATGTGGATCTCTAATTTAATAGAGCCTATGGACCTCTGCCCGCCTTGATTAAATCCTTGTATCAACAGACGACTTTCACTAAGTTCCCCAGTCGTGATGCCAAGTTCCTTCAATGTGTGGATAGGCAAAATGTTGACTCCAGATCCTTCATCTATTAAGATTCTATTTATCTTCTTCTCTAGCACATGACCCACCATATACAAAGGACGATTGTGTAGTGTTTCACCAAATAGAAGATCGTTATCTGTAAATGTGATTTTAGTATCACAGACATGTGCTTCTTGGGAAGAAAGTTCACTAGATTTTTCAGAAGATGAAAGAGACATCATTTCTGAGATTTCCCTTCTATCTTTTTCTTCTTCCCTAGGAGACACTTTTGATGAGGATTCACTCGTTGTTCCTTCTTTTACAGTAGGAGGCACCTTCATTGTTTCTTCTTTATCCGCATTGAAACATGATGCCTCGACATTGCCTTGAGTAGACTTTGTGTCGAACGAGCTTGGCAAAAATTCCTCTAGAGTCACAAGACGTCGAGGTTTTTGGTTGTGATGCACTTCAGCCTTTGCCCTTTTGGGGTGCTTGATTGATTTTTGCTTCTCTGATTTCTTCACCATTTTTTCTCTAACCGGTTTCTCGGATAATTTTTTTTGTAAGCTTGACTTGTTACGTCTTCGCCTAGTTACAAGAATCCAACCCTCATCACCATCTATGTCAACGTCCTGGTCTACTGGCTCTTCTTCATGCTTTTCAGAGATATATATTTGGACCGGATCAAGTGACCCAAACGTGATAGAGATCTGGTTAGAACTAGCCTTCTCATCATCAAGGATAATTTTATTTTCGTTAACCAATCGCATCACTCTATCCTTAAAGACAAAACATTTTTCAAGAGGATGACTCACAAGTCTGTGATACTTGCAATAATTTGGGTCATCAGTTTTTCCAGCTTCATCGGGTCGCTTCATCTCTGGCAAGTCAATGAGCTTTAACTCAAGCAATTCATCAAAAATTTCAGAAACGTCAGAATCCAAGAAGGGATACTTTTTTTCTTGCATCTCCCTCAGCGTCGACTTTTGATTTGAACGTGCTTGGAAAGTCGTTCGCACATTTTGTTTTACGCCCTCATTCGTAGTGAACTTTGCGGGCGACACATTTACACTCATGGATTCTTTGTTGTCATTTCTGGGCAGAAACTTGCTCCATCTTTTGGGTTCCTGCTTGTCCCTTCCTTTGCGAGGATCATGGACAATAGTCATATCTTTTCCGGCAGATGACATGCTCAACTCCATATCATGAGCGCGAGTAGCTAAATCCTCAAAGGATTTTGGTTTTATTCCTTGCAAGATGTAAAGAAGCTCCCAGTGCATTCCTTGAATACACATTTCGATTGCAGAAGCTTCACTAAGCCTATCCTTGCAATTTAGGCTAGCGTTCCTCCATCGATTTATGAAATCTATAACCGGTTCATCCTGTTGACACCCAATTTTGACCCTCCCCGGTAGGAATTAATTAATGAGCTTCTTAAATTCTCAAACAACTTAAAATAATTAGTTTTGTGAATTTAGGAAAAACATAACGATTGCGTTATTTTGAATAATAATTTTTGACATTTCTTAAAGTTTTTAGATAATATCTATATTTTACATAATTATGATTATTCAAAAATCATCTCAAAATATTTTAAATTTAGTAAGTAGTCTTTTAAATTAGTTTTGTTTAAATCATAGTTATATCTATATCTATATCTATATCTATATATATATATATATATATATATATATATATATATATTATTATTATTATTTTGAATCACAAGTTTACAATTAAATTAATTATTTTATTTTTTGTTAAGATTAAGAAGCTTGCTAAATTAATTTATGTAAATTCATCCTATTAATCAATTACTTTGAACCATTCAAATAGAAATTTTGAAATTTTGCATTTGTCCCACATTGCTTCCCACATCTTTTTGGACCAAAAATTGGGCCTATATAAGCCCTTCCTCATTGCACAAAAAAAAAGAACATGGAGAGGAGACCAAAGAGTACCCAGAAATTTTCGGGAATTCTTGGTTCCATAGTTTAATATTTATAAAATATTTTTGCGGCTGTTTGAGTTTGGAGAGGTGGTGGAATCGTCTCCGTTAAACTCGTAGTCTCGGTTCGCTGCCCAAAATCAGGTAATTTTTATTTATTTATTTATGTATTTATTTATTTGTTTATTTATTTATTTATTTATTTATTTGTTTATTTATTTATTTATTTGTTTATTTATTTATTTTTTCATTTTTTATTTATTTATTTATTTGTTTATGTATTTATTTATTAATTTATTTATTAATTTATTTATTTATTTATTTATTTATTTATTTATTTATTTATTTAGTTATTACTTATCTACTTATTTACTTATTTATTTACTTACTTATTTACTTATTTATTTATTTATTTATTTATTTACTTATTTATTTTTATTTACTTATTTATTTATTTATTTATTTATTTATTATTATTATTATATTTTTTTTTTTTTTTTTTTTTTTAGTTTGCTTATGTTTCTTTAGGAATTTATTTGTTTATTAATTGTAGTTTAGGAGTTATGGTAATATTTTTAGTATAATCTGCATTTCCGTAGCCTATTTAATCTTTATTTTTATTTAGCTCAATTTATGTGTAAACTTGTTGCTTTGAGATATTTTTATATGCATATATGTATACATATATATAATTTGTCAATTACCCAATTTGCTAACTATTTGGGTCTTGAGTTTAATTAATATTAACATTTAGTTGTTGTTATTGTCATACTTTATGTGTGTATTAATCTGCCATAGCCAATTGGATTCATTTCATATAATGTTTAAGATGTGCCTTAGTTCATCACTTTATGGCTAATTCATTCCTATTTTATTGCATGTGAAACTCTACTCGAGTCCTCATGGACTTTAATCCATCTCGTTGCGCTTTCTCATCGAGCCATAAAGTCTCCAAAATATATTTCTCGAGTCGTCCAGCCCCCCCTCCAATTGGTGTACAGGTCAAAAGCAGTAAAGTCACCGCTGGAAATTAATTTTCCAGCCCCTCAAAGTTGAAGAACAGGTCGATATACCAGCTGTATACACTGAGATACAACAAGTGTATACAAAAAACGGGAATTGGGTTAAAACCCAAATTTTCAGCAAATCAGGCCCCAAAAGGGCCCAAATCCTCTCTCTCCCTTACTATTAAATTATTTGATTATGTTTATTGATTGATTGTTTATTTATTAACTCTAACTTTTAAATTATTAAATAACTTAATTAAACCCCCAAGAGATGAACTATGTTCTTTATGTTAGTATATTTAAATAAATTTTATTTTTATCAATACTTGGTTTTTGTTCATTTGAAATTTTTACTTGACCTTCAATTAACTTAAAATAGTCTCTATGCTTTAATTGACCAATTTTGTTTAAAATATTATTTTAAAAAAAAAAAAAGAACACGTCAAATAAGTTTTAACAAATCTAGTCTTGTTAAAATTCTAGTCACTTGTATTATATTCAAATGTTTCAATTAAGATTCCATTTTCTAAAAAATAATAATTAAAAATTTGTTCTTTTAATTATTTTCTCAAGTTAATCGAGTTTTGTAAATTAATAAGATTATTTCTATATTAAATAATTTTTTTTTAAAAAAAATAGTCAATAATAATTAACCTAAGTCGTTGGATAACCGCATGTTAGCGGACGCTTCAAATGCCTTAAAAACCTTCTTGAAGCGTAAATAAGAACCTCTTACCCATTTTCTCTCAATTTATTAAGATTTAATCTGTTAAAATCTTTTAAATTAAGTTTTCTTAATTTCTTTAAAAAATTAAGTGGCGACTCTTTTCTAAGTATTTTTCTCAAATTGTTTTATACTTAGAAACATTTCAAAAAAAGTGATTTTTCTAAAGATAGTAAAATTACGGCATAACACATCCTTCCTTTGGCGAGTATTCGTGAGTTCTACCATGCTCACTGTACGCCTTGTGCTATAGAAGCGATTGAGAAACTCGTGCTCTAATTGCTCCCAACTGTCAATAGAGTTAGGTTCGAGATCCGTGTACCAATCAAAGGCATTTCCTTTTAGAGAGCGAACAAACTGTTTGACAAGATGGTCTCCATAGGTTCCAGCATTATTACATGTCTCCACGAAGTGCGCGACATGTTGTTTCGGATTTCCTTTTCCCTCAAATTGTTGAAATTTGGGAGGTTGATAACCAGCAGGCATTTTAAAGTTATCAATCCTAGCAGTGTATGGCTTAGCATACATATGAGAAGATTTGGTGGAGACTTCATACTTATCCTTGATAGTGCCTTCAATAAACTCCTTCAAGCGATCGAGTGGGATCATTCCTTCAGAAGAAACAGGCATCTCTTTAACAAACGGGACTTTCTTGGCAGGATCTTCGATTTCTTGAACTTCGATACCCTTTCCAGGCGCATGACTAGCATCTCCATCTAAAAGTCCTTCCATTCTATCCATCAACTTATCAATTCGAGACTCTTGGTTTTGTACATGCTTTGTCAATCCTTCAACCAACTTCGTCAGATTTGCGAGTTGTTCCTCAGGAGAGGAAGCAGCAGTCACCATCGTTTGCATGACCATTGGAGATGCAGGAGAGTAGCACGGATTGTCACGTAAGTTAATCTTCAACGGACTCACGTTACGCGATGTACGTGGAGATGATTCATAAGTTGAATCACAGTTCTCCCTTGCGATAGAGCTCGTGGAACCAGATTGCTCAAGGAGAGCCAATGTTTTCTTGATCTTTTGAGCAACACTGCTTCCTCCTTCTAGAGCATTTGTGGAGAAACTTGCTCCTTTTGGAGTCGAAGACCCAAAAACAGGAGTTGATGCAGATGACACTTGGAGTGTTTGTTGTCCTAGTGTAGCAGCCTTGCTTCTCGTAACAACTCCGAAGCTTCCAAAGGTAACACCAAGGATGCCTTCAACTTCGGTAGAGAACTTGGAGTTAGTAGCCTTAGAGGCAGTTGATCGAGAGTTGTTGTTCATGGAAGTCATCTCGATATTCTTTGATGCTTGAAAAGTTGAGATGAGAGGTAGAGATTGTCCCACTGGGCGTGCCAGAATTTGTAGACAATAAAATTCGCGTCGAGAAAACAATAATCAAGAACGGAAAATTATAGCAACAATCGTTTTATTATTTCAAGTGCGAGTGTTACAATCTCTATAATTCCTCTGAATTCGCCTTTTCAATATATAAATTCAAGGACTTTAAAGCTTGTTCTTGAATCTCTAACGAACTTGAACTTGAACTTTATCTTGATCCTGACTTTTATTTGAATTCAAGGGCTTCGAGCTTGTTCTTGAATTCGATGGTCTTGATCTTGATCGTTCTTGAACTTGAATGCTTGAATTCTTAAACTTGTAGCTTTATAGAGAATTAAATGGCGTTTGTACCACGGATTTTCTCTAGCTTCTTGTTTAGATTTTTCTTCTGTCTTTCTGAATTATGAGGACCCCTATTTATAGTTTTAGAATAGAGGAGTTGCGATTGGAATAGGATTCCGTTCGACCAATCAGATTTAAGTGACGTGGCATATGGGCTTTATGGAGCGGGCTTGTCTTCTTTGACACATGTCATGATTCTATTGGTTTGTTATTTGACTTGGCATGCCACATCATTTGCAGACGTGGCGCCAAGATGGGCTCTAGAATGAGATGAAATTGGGCTTAACAAATTGGGTTCATCAATTGTAGCTCAAATCAATTAATTTAGACTTTAATTAAGTCCATATTTATGGACTTAAATATTTAACTCAATTATATTAATCCATAATATTTATTTGGATTAATATATTTATCAATTTAATATAATCCGAATCATTTATAAAATTTATATTTAATAAATTTTAAATGATTACATATACTATTTAAAAAAATAAATATGTGGTGCTCAATTATTGATTATAATTTAATTAATCAATATAATTTATATACTCATCCATTATCCAACCATTACTAATTAAATTCGACCCATTTAATAAACCCGCCTCAATTATAATTGCCCACTTATTAAACAAAACCTTTCACTCTTCACTTCTATCGTCGTCATATCTTCTTCACAATCGATTTCTTTCTAGGTTTATAAAAAAAAACACGAGCAAGTTCCCCGGATAAGAGATTTTTAATTGGATGCATCAGTTCCTTTTCATACCTAAACTTTTTAAAAAAATATTAGCTTGCTGAATTCAGAGGCGGAGCTAGGTAGAGTTTCATGGGTTAGAACAAACCTATTAGCTTTTTCGTAAACTCTATATTTATATTTAGAAAATTATTATTTTTATATATATATATTAACTTGTGAAATCCAAACAAATTGATTTAAACTCCAAACTCCTAATCTTGGCTCCGCCTCTGCCTGATATATTTGTTACATCTAATATGCACTGATCCACATAATGCATAATATATCATGGAGATTTACGAGTTTTCAGTCCTTCCATATCATTGAAACTGAAAAGGACAGAACAACGATTATCATTTGCAAGTTTAAGTTAATTCTATGATATGAGACACTTCTACCAGTTGATTAACTAAGCTTGAAAAATATGTCCATCTAAATTATATTAATTAATTAAATTCTAATCAATAATTGAGCATCGCGTGTTTAAAAAAAATATTTAAATAGTTCAAATATAAAATCGTTAAATAAATTATCAATTTTGGACCTAAAGGTGGACGATAAGGATATTCTGGAGCCAATAGGTCAATGAATGATAGTTTTGTACTATTTCCAATATTTCAAAAAAAATTTAAGCGTTTTTCATTTTCTTTATAATTTTTTAATGATAAATAAATTCCGACCATCGATATTTATTGGAGAGAGGGAGAGGATCGGCTCAACACATGACATATACATTTTAAGTAATGATTACGCTAATATAAAGTAAAAACATATAAAAACCACAAATAACTCTTGTATTATTTTTCTAAAAAAGAACTAGTGAAATATAATACCTTAGGGAAATTCATCATTAATTTCTTCTATGAAAATGAATAAAACTTATATGTGTACGTGAATATCATTCATTCATATAGATAGTAATTCATTAATAAAATTTCATTAATGAAACTCATGTTTATCGTGTAACTATACAAATTCAAATTCTATTATTGAATCATCGAATAATTTACTTAAGAAAGAGCTAAGATATAGTTTAGAAGTATTTTTACACTTTTTAAAACTTGAGAGTATATTTAGTGTAAATGTAAAAGAGTATTGGTGATTCATTGCACTTGGACCTTTTTTTTCTTATTCAAGCTTATTATAATCATTGACTAATTAACCTATTGCTAAATTAGACACATTAATTAAAATTTGCCTTCAAATTATTTGGAAAAGAAGCGGAGATATACCATATGCAAATAAATTCAAAGCTCAAAAAATCTTTATGGTCAACTCATAATTCTTAAAAAGTTGACCAATCAAATAATATATTTGGTCAATTTTATTCATGGAATGGAATTCAAAAGAAATAAACGTATATAAGTTATGGCTATAAATAAGCAGCAGAAGCTTATATCTTTCTCTACTGTATTACAAGAGGAAAACAAAACATCTCTCACATACAATTATCAGTTTTATTGGTACTTAATCATGGCTCGTCTACCATCACGCTCATCACGTCGCCGTCATCGACATTTCATCACCATTCCACCACCGCCACCAGCATCATTGCCACCACCACCACCAGCATCACCACCAATGCCTCAATCGCTTGCAAATGACAATACCATTTCCGATTCCACCACCCCAGTAGCACCACCACCACCACCATCAATTCCTCAACCACTCCTAGTCAACGGTACCATTTCTGATTCCATCACATCCTAAACAGATGCATCACCGATTCAAAAGTAATTTTATAATATTATTTTATGCTAGAGCAATTATCCATGTATTAGCAGCTAGTTTTGTGATTAGTTGATGAAGATTGTTATTTTCTGCAGTTTATGTTGATGCTTATTGTTATTTCCTATGTTTAAGTTCAATGAAATTTAATACTTGGGGTGGTTAGCCTCTTAATAATAAGTTCTCAGGACTAACACATTTACTTTTATTAATTATCATGTCATGCATTTCCATATTATTATTTTTATCTATGTGGTAGTAAATAAAACAAGAACAAACTAATTATCCTTTTATCTTTTTAGAATGTGTATGAAATTAAATTGCTTAATTATTCATTCTATCGAATTAGTAATTTGTTAAAATTGTTTTATCTGAGAGGACTATCCCAACATCGATTAACCAAACATACTACATTTCATACCTTAAATAAATAAAAGGAAATGATTGTTGACACCCAATTTTGACCCTCCCCAGTAGGAATTAATTAATGAGCTTCTTAAATTCTCAAATAACTTAAAATAATTAGTTTTGTAAATTTCAAAAAAAATAATAATATAAAGTTTGCATTATTTTGAATAATCTTTGCCGTTTCTTAAAGTTTTAGATAATATATATTTTACATAATTATGTATATAATCAATATATTTTATGATTATTCAAAAAAAAAAAAAAAAAAAAAAAAATATCTCAAAAAACATTTTAAATTTAGTGAGTAGTCTTTTAAATTAGTTTAAATCATGGTTATATTTTTGAATCACTAAGTTTACGATTAAATAATTATTTTATTTTTTTTGTTAAGATTAAGAAGCTCGTTAATTAATTAATATTAATTTATCTTATTTAAGATTTAGCCAAATTACTAATGTAACACAATTTGACTATTTCTTAAATTTAATCCATCCTAGACTTCCAACTTAACTCAACTTTGAGAAAAAATTGGGCCAAACTTCAATTTAATTGTCAGTAGCCCATTTCATATTTCCGGCCGACCAAACTTAAATTACCCCCTCCAGCCCATCCAATTTTTTAAATAGGCCCAATTCAATTTCTTCAGCCAAGAAATCTTTTTTTTTACTTTCAGCCAAGCCCAATGCAATTCCAGCCCATTCCTCCAAATTACTGCATCCCAATATATTTCCCCATCCGGATTTTGGGGGATTTAATTTGAATTTTGGGGATTTAATTTGAATTTTGGGGATTTAGTTTGAATTTTGGGATTTAGTTTGAATTTTGGGATTTAGTTTGAATTTTGGGGGATTTAGTTTGAATTTTGGGATTTAGTTTGAATTTTAGGGAATTTAGTTTGAATTTTGGGATTTAGTTTGAATTTTGGGGGATTTAATTTGAATTTTGGGGGATTTAGTTTGAATTTGGGGAATGGAGGGATTCTCAATTTTGCCCCCATGTTCCTATCCGTTTTTTTTTTCTCCAAAAGGGACTTTAATCTTCCCTATATATATATACATCCTATTTTTCACTAAAAAAAAAAAAAAAAGGAGGGAGAAAAATTGTGGGAAAAAAAAAGTTAGAGGAGATCGGATCTTTCTTGAAAAAAAAAAAAAATTGATAGGGGAATTTTTTTTAGAGAAGAGAAAAGAAGAAATTGATAGGGAGATTTTTCCATCTAATAATACATGCCTCAAATGTCTTCAAAAGTTTAAGGTCAAGAGTTCAAAAAAAATAATAATATAATTTTCAATTTTTCGAGTTCATCGGAATATCGTTGTGGTAGTGAAGTTGCTGCTTTTTCTAGCTCTTAGTCCCGGTTTGCTGCCCGAAAAAAGGTATCGTCATCTTCTTTTTTTTTTATTTTTCTGGGCATATTTTCAGTTTAGCATAAATGCTTTAAATTCTCTTTTCTAACTTGTCAAATTCTAACACACATAAGTATTTGTTGCTCTTAATTTCATAAGCTTGTTGGTTGTTAATCTTAGGTGTAATGGTTGGTTTTTGTTGCATTTGGTTTTTGAAGTGCCTTAGTAACTCCTATTTTAATTAAGTCTTGTTTTAATTGTTTCCCTTATCTCAAGTGTTAATTTATTTATTATTTTTTTTGTTGCATGATCCGCTTTGAGTCCATGACGGACTTATCTCCCTCGCATTTACGAGTCGTCCAGCCCCTGGAAAACATGATATGCAGGTCGAAAGCAGTAAAGTCATTGCTGGAAATTAATTTTCCAGCCCCCCCAAAAGTTGAAGAACAGGTCGATATACCGGCTGTATACACTGATATACAGTCGGAAAATACAATATACAGGTGCAAAAAATATAAAAATGCAGGAAGGAAATACAGGGGGCACGTTTCAGCGAAAATACATAATTGGCAGGCCCAAAAATGAATCGTATACATTCGATATACACTGATATACGACAAGTGTATACAAAAACGGGAATTGGGTTAAAACCCCAATTTCCAGCAAAATTGGCCCAAAAGGGGGCTCAAATTCATCTTCTCCTTTACTCCTTTATTATTTAATTGTTATTATTATTATCTTTTTTATTAACTCTAAATTTAGAATTATTAAATAACTTAATTAATTCCCCAAGAGATGAACTATATTCTTTATGTTAGTATGTTAAAATAAATTTCATTTTGTTAACACTTGATTTTGTTTATTTGAAATTTTTACTTGACCTTCAATTAACTTAAAATAATCTCTATGCTTTAATTAACCAATTTTGTTTAAAACATTATTTTAAAAAACGCGTCAAATAAGTTTTAACAAATCTAGTCTTGTTAAAATTCTAATCACTTGCATTATATTCAAATGTTTCAATTAAGATTCCATTTTCTAAAAAAAAAAAAAAAAAAAAAAAATTTGTTCTCTTTATTATTTTTTCAAGTTATTCGAGTGTTGTAAATTAATAATATTATTTCTATATTAAATATTTTTTTAAAAAAATAATCAAAATAATTAACCTAAGTCGTAGGATAACCGCATGTTAGCGGACGCTTCAAATGCCTTAAAAACCTTCTTGAAGCGTAAATAAGAACCTCTTACCCATTTTCTCTCAATTTATTAAGATTTAATCTGTTAAAATCTTTTAAATTAAGTTTTCTTAATTTCTTTAAAAAATTAAGTGGCGACTCTTTTCTAAGTATTTTTCTCAAATTGTTTTATACTTAGAAATATTTCAAAAAGTGATTTTTCTAAAGATAGTAAAATTACGGCATAACAGAAATGGCGACTCTGCTGGGGACTTAATAGGTTCTAACCATAATAGACTTAGATTAATTATTAATGTTTTAGCATATGCTTATTTGTTTGCTTATATTGCATGCCTAATGCCTTATTTTTTTTTATGATTATGTGATATAAACTGTTTATCTATTATTATTTTTTTTATAAATTGTATATTTGTTATTGCTTTATAAACTGTCATTCCGTTCATATTTCTCCACTTATTGGAAATTCACACTATCACACGTACACGCGAGGTGTGCTTTGTGCACCCGCAAACTTCTTTCAAAGTTCCTAAAGTTAGGAGAGTTGGCATATGCGCGGGGTGTCCGGATCTTTTTCCGTGTAACCGCGTAGCCTTCTCACTCGAGTTGTCCACTCGGGAACCTTGTGTCTAGAAAGCCAAATCTTAGAAAACATAAGATAGAGCTAAACCACCCCTCAATTTATGTCATGCATGCATGTGCCTTAGGTGGATCGATCACTGGTATCGATTCGACATTTAAGAAGTCCACCCTTATGTCAATGGGTTTCACGACCCAACGACTGACGAGCATGTTTTGTGCAAAGTGACAATGATAGACGGACCCAAGCCTAATTTTGACATAGTGAGTTCGAACTCGAGTTGTCACAAATTAATGGCTCAGATCAATCTATCATAATCACATTCTTCAAATCGGTAGGCCTACCCTTGGCATAAAGGAGTCACAAGCATGTTAGGACGCGATATTTGTCTGTATACTTGTGTGTTTATCTTCTCTATGTGTGATATTATGCATTTTGTATTTTGAATCCAAACTGACAAATTTGCCTTTGAGTTGTTTTCCCTCTCAGGCTTTTGAACTGATCTGTGTTGATTAAGCTGGCAGATCATCCTTACTTCACCAGATCGAAGGGTCCCGCAGATTCCTTCCTAAGGCAAAATTTTGATAAAGGAAAGACGATTATGGGAGACAATAACGAAGAGGTGGGTCTCACTGATGTTGTGGTGGCTCAACCCATCGTGACAGACCAGAACGAGTTGATTCTGCAGTTGATGCAACAGATTGCAGAAATGAGGGTAGAGATGCAGAGAAGGCAGGATTTGCCTCTGTCAGGATATAATGTTAATGCTGTAGGTGGAAGGCCTCCTACATACTTCCCTTCCTCCAACATGGATCCAGCTCAAGGCGTGCCGCTCACTCAGAATTCCCCTGTTATAGACTCAACTGCCCAGAATCCGCAATATGCTTCAGCCTCTTATCAAACTCCACCACCTCCTCAGAATAACCACCCCCAAATGTCCTCTCATCTTCAAAATACCCAACCTCAATCCAATCCACCACCGCAAAACCAAAGTCAAAATACAAATCAAAACGCTCTTAATCCCCAAACATCCCACCACCACTTAAATCAAAATACTAATCCTCAGACTTATCCCCAAAATTACCAAGCTGGTCAAAATGCCCAGAGTCCTTCCATAGCTCCACCCTTGCCTAAAAGAATCACTTTCCAAGTCCCTGTCCATGCTGAGCATGACGTGCACGGTTCTGAGCTGGACCACTATGAGGAACATGAAAGAGAGTGGAGGGCGAAGGAAGAAGCAAAATTAGACATAAAAGAGGAGATCAAGAAAGCCATGAAGGAGCTGCAATGCGTCCCTGATGCCGCCGGCCTAAGTTATGAAGATTTATGTATTCATCCAAATCTGGACCTTCCAGAAGGGTTCAAAATTCCGAAATTTGATACTTTTGGAGGAGTGGGGAACCCTATGGCTCATCTGAGAGCCTACTGCGACCAACTTGTTGGAGTTGGTAGGGATGAAGCTCTGTTGATGCGGCTTTTCAGCCGAAGCCTGTGCGGAGAAGCTCTTGAATGGTTCACCTCGCATGAAACCCGGCAATGGCCCAGCTGGAATGCTCTGGCAAAGGACTTCATCGAGCGATTCGCTTACAATGTAGAAATCGTTCCTGATCGTTACTCTTTGGAGAAAATGAAACAGAAATCAACCGAAAGCTATAGAGAATTCGCTTACAGGTGGAGAAAAGAAGCGGCGAGGGTGAGGCCACCCATGTCTGAAAAAGAAATCGTTGAAGTGTTTGTGCGGGTGCAAGAACCAGAGTATTATGACAGAATTATATTGCTTGTTGGGGCAAAGTTTGCCGAGATAGTCAAGATTGGTGAGACTATCGAGGACGGTTTAAAATCAGGGAAGATAGCCCGTGTAGCCGCATCGCCCGGATCTTCAGGGTTGTTTAAAAAGAAGAGAGAAGACGTGGCTGCTGTTTCATATGAGGGCGAGAAAAACCCAAGAAGATCTTCGTACTCCCATTTCCAAGGTCGTTCTCGACCTTCTCAAAACTCTTACCAAGCTGGTCAGAAAAATAATCCCCCTACAGTATACCAAAATCCTCCTCTAATCTACCAAAGTTCACCTCCAATTTACCAAAATCCATCTCCCACATACCAAAGTCATCCTCCACTTTACCAAGCTCTGTCTCCTCACTACCAAGGCATTGCTCCCAACTGTGCCAATGTGCAGTCGAGCTACCAAGCACCCCCTCTTGCATATCAAGTCCAAGCTCCACCATATCAAAATCGTAACCCGAATTTCCAAGCTTCATTGCCAAACTACCAAGCCAATTCATATCCCAGAGGTCAAACTCCACGTCCGAACAACCGAGGTTATCATCAGATGCCTCCCCCACAAGGAAGCTATGATCTACCTAGACCTCGGTTCGAGAAGAAACCTGCAAGGAATATTACCGCGCTCGCGGAAAGTCGAACGAAGCTGTACGAACGACTAGCTGCGGCCGGATATATCCATCCTGTGGGGCCTAAGCCCGTGGATATCAATTCGAAATTCTATAGGCCAGATCAGAGATGTGCTTATCATTCCAACAACGTTGGGCATGATACTGAGGACTGTATCAACCTCAAGCACAAAATTCAGGATCTAATCGACCAAGAGGTGGTCTCTCTACAACCAGCTGCACCTAATGTGAACACCAATCCTTTGCCAAATCACGGAGGCAGCAATGTGAATATGATAGAGACAGACGACGATTGGTGTATGACAAAGGTGATAACTCCAATCGTCCCTGACGACGTTGGGGAAGGAATCTGCGGCCTTTTCGAGGAAATCGATGTTGTTATTGAGGAAGAGGTCGAGCTAACCGGTATCCGTGATGCTGAACCAGGAGAGATGCTGCAGAATTAGACCTCCACGCCGATCCTGATTCCCCTAACTCCTTGGTAGAAGAGCATCATTTAATGCATATTTAAATCGGTGGTAGTCCGGAAGAAGCCCGAGACCCAACATTTTGCATTTTCTTAATCGCGTGCATTTTAAATTTCCCTCGTGATGTTTGAAAAAGGCAAAATGGCCCTTTGCCATAGCCAAAGTTCGCATTATTTCCCTTTTGAATGAAAGCCTCTTTATTTAAAATTTGGTTATTTACTTAACTTTGTCTATTTATGGTTTTAGTAATATAAAGTTTTAAATCTACCAATGTCATGTCATGTCACGAGCTGAACTAACAAAGTGAGGTAGGTGACGACGAGGTGGATGATTACGAAGAGGAAAATGAGGTACCGGAATATGTTGCTGAAAAATTTATGAAAATCAGCACAAGCCGAATTTAGAGGAAACTGAGACTGTAAATCTGGGAGATCAAGAGTACGTTAAACATGCCAAAATCAGCGTTCACTAGAATGAAACTCAGAAGAAGGATCTAATACACTTACTCAATGAATACATTGATGCGTTCGTTTGGGAAGTCGGCGACATGCAAGGGTTGAGTACCGATGTTGATCTCATAAACTGCCGATTAATCCAGGGTTCGATCCGGTGAAGCAAAAGTTTAGAAGTTCAAGCCCGAGTTGAGTCTAAAGATTAAAGAGGAGATTAACAAACAGATTAAGTGTCGATTAGTGGAGGTGACGCAATACCCGACTTGGTTGCCAAATGTTGTTCCGGTCACCCCATTTACCCCTTTTAATATTTCTTTGTATTTGAACTACGTTCGACCTGAATTCTCAAGAATGAGATACGTAGGCGGCCTGTGTCGGCCTCGGTCGGTTTCTTTGTAAAAATTTCTTTTGTTGTTAGCCTTGAGGGGAACTACGTTTGACCTGATTCCTGCCTCAACGGGATACGTAGGCGCCACAAGGGTTCGGTCATATGTCCCGTAAGATTTCTATTCCTCTTTACGATAGAAACTGGGACAGAATTTTTGAGAGGGACTCAAAAATTCTCAAGAAGAAGATTTTTCCTCAACAAGTTAAGACTAAAAATACTTCAAAATTGCAACTGGGACATAATTTTTGAGATGACCTCGAAAATTCCATGATTTACTTGGCTACAGTTGAAAGATAAACAAGACAATTAACTGGGACAGAAATTTTGAGGATGGCCTCAAAATTTCAAACATGGGTTTATCGAAAAGTCTAGAGTGACTTTGAATACTCCCCAGCGAATAATTAAATATACCTCCAGTCATCAGACTCGAATAAGTTCACTAAGCCCGACGTGACATAACACTTGGCAGTGACCTTTTTCAAAATTACTTTTCGAAAATTTATTTTCTTAAAGTTTTTCCTTTTATGTTTCATTTGTTTTGGCATAAAATATTTTGTCTTATCTATCAAGAGTTGGGAGATCAGGAAGATCAACCGGAGATAGCAGGACAAGGAGCAGACAACTGAAGAATCGACACAGATCAGTCCTTTTAAAACTAACAATTTTTTGGTGGACGCAGGTTGATAGCTTTGCTTTGATACCAGCAGATTTCTTCCGATGGATGAATATGGGGAAGTCAAAGGAAGAGAAAACTCTCCCAAAATCGACAGTTTTCTTAAATGCAGGAATCATGTTATATCGCTTAGGGCGGAAACTTGGGAATATGATTTGTTTATTTCAGTCAACAACATGAAGTTTGCAAGGAACGTCTAGCTGGATTCGAAGGTGAATCAAACGAAATCTCAAGGAAGAGTTTATGATTTCCGTAAAAGACGTCAGTTGCATCGTAATGTCAAACATAATATTATACATTACCCGGAGAGGTTATTTATTTATTATCGATCAAGACAATACATTACTCGGAGGGGCCATTTATTTTATTGTCGATCAAGATAATGCACTATCTGGAAAATCATTTTACTGATATTTTCAATTGAGACGATATGATTATCCAAAAGGCACCCAGAAGATCACTATGTCGCTCAATGGAAGCACCATCTTCGCTTGGTACCAAGGATGACATCGCGAGTTAATATTTATATATTGCGAGAAGATATTCATACCTCGCAAAAATTTATACATCGCAAGAAGATTTCATACATTGCGGAATTTATGCATCGCGTGAAGATATTTATACCCCGCAAGAAAGTCATACATCGCGAGAAGATTTCATACCTCACAGAAATTTATGCATCGCAGAAAATTATGAATCGCAAGAAGATAGTCATGTCTCGCAGAAATTTATGCATTGCGGGAAGATATTCATGCCCCGCAGAAGATCATGCATCGAGAGTCAATATTCATGCATCGCGGAAGATCATGCATCGCGAGTCAATATTCATGCATCGCGGAAGATCATGCATCGCGAGTCAATATTCATGCATCGCGGAAGATCATGCATCGCGAGTCAATATTCATGCATCGCAAGTTAATATTTATGCATCACAAGTTAATCGCGAGAAGATATTCATGCCTCGCAGAAAAGTATACATCGCGAGAAGATTTCATACCTCGCTGAAATTTATGCATCGCAAGAAGATTTCATACCTTACGGAATTTATGCATTGCGGGAAGATATTCATGCCCCGCAGAAGATACTGAATCGGAAGTCAATATACATACATTGCGAAAGATCATGCATCGCGAGTTAATATTCATACATCGCGAGAAGATTTCATACCTCGCTGAAATTTATGCATCGCAAGAAGATTTTATACCTTGCGGAATTTATGCATTGCGGGAAGATATTTATGCCCCGCTGAAGATCATGCATCGCGAGTCAATATTCATGCATTGCGAATGATCATGCATCGCGAGTCAATATTCATGCATCGCAGAAGATCATGCATTGCGAGTTAAAATTATGCATCGCAAGAAGATTTCATACCTTGGGAATTTATGCACTGCGGGAAGATATTCATGCCCCGCAGAAGATCATGCATCGCAAGTTAATATTCATACATTGCGGAAAGTCATGCATCGCGAGTTAATATTCATACATCGCGGGAAGATACACCTGCCCCGTAAGGAATCATGCACTGCCAGAAAGGAAATCGTGCATCTGGAGAAAATATTCACTCATCGGCATCAACTGCATCATTTTATTAAACATCAAGAAGAACATCAAAGACGACATCAAGATAAATATCAGCACTGCATCTGTTTTTATTTATTTCAACATCAAATGAAGAACACATTGAAGATTGCATTACATACATAAGACATAAGCTTTATTTGCTTTACGTCAAACTGATTGAGTTGATGTTATAAGTCGAGGAGAACAATTAAGTGTCGACATGGTAAAAGACACTGTCTCCCTTTTAATTGAGTTTTTATGCTGACGAGTTTTATCTCAGTCTTTGTCGAGAGCATCCGAAAGGATGAATTCTCCAAAAACAAACCACAGGTGCGGACAACATCAAAAGGATGCAGCACAACGTGGAACTTTTTCTTAGCAGCGAACTGGGATATAGTCCAAAGAGGAGTGTCAAACTCTTAGGACGCGAGCAGAGGAGCGACTTCCACCACAATCAAACCACACCCTTATCAGAAGGCATGTGGGTTTTTCTTTAGGTTTTGTCAGTTTCGATCTCGCATTCAGAAATTTTGGTCTACCGGAAGCAAGTTTCTAATCTGAGTGACAATGCACCGAGAGCTTTGGAAATTATGTCCATGTGAGTTCTTAATTATGGGTGTGAAGTGCACCACATTCATGGCTAAGAGGTTACAAGCCTCCTTTTCATACTCGTTTAATTTTGTCACTTGTCCAGAATCAAATGTTATCTAGCATAATAGATTTCCTTTTCAACCGATTGAGTCGAACTACAAACAGCCTGATTCCTATGGTTTAAGGATATGTAGGCGGGCTCGATGTTGAAAACTCGGCTGTATTCTAACATTCCACTCGAATCTTATTCCCAAGCATCCCGATTCCCTCATAACTCGGTATCGAGATGACTTTTGATTTCTTTCAAAATCGTGCGTTAAATCTAGCGTATCGAACTACAAGTGACCTGAATTCTCATATAGTCTGAGATATGTAGGAAACACATTTTCAGGGCTCGGCCATAATTTCTAAAGTCCATACCAGATCCCTTTTCTTAAAAGATGAATATGTGGTCGGTCAAAATTGGCTTGGTCAATTTCATTTTCCTCAAATTTCTTGCATCAATCCAAGTAAAATGAGGGACAATGATAAAAAAATATCTCTAACATATGGAAATTGTTTAAAAATACTCTCCATCCATTATTTTAAGTCTAAATTAATACACTCTACTTTTATTTTTGGTTCCCTTTTTTCACCTTTTGGTCTACAAATACTCTCGACCCAAATTAATTGAAATGAATTCTTTTCTAATTAATTAATTCTTTTATTTCTAAACGACAATTTTTAATTTGGTCAAATTTTTAATATTAGCTCATCTCAAATATTTAAGTTTATTATAAAATAACATAAATAATTTATTTTGGAAAAATGAATGATAGAAATTCTTATTTTTATTATTAAAACAAAAAAATACTGTACAATGAAATCCGATCTTAATTTAGTCATTAAATTACTGAAATTTAAACATTCTGTCTCATTTATATATATTGTAATGCAAACACGACGATCATATAAAATTTTGTCATATTTGTTAGATTATTGTATCAGCTAATAGAAGTTTAGATCATTGTCCAAGGGTAATGGGTTGATTAAAGTTTGTCAACAACCATTAAATGTTTATGTTAAGATTTAATTATATCAATAATTTATTATTATATGTTATTTATTAAAAAGTAAATTAAAAATATAAAAATATTGATATGATTAAATTTTAACGTGATGATTTAAATATAATTAAAAAAACAAATCCAAATACATTAAAAAAACACTGCACAAATTAAAACATAAAAAACAATGTATACATAGTAAAATAAAATAGAGAATTTATTGTGTAAAAATTAATAATGGACTTGCCTTGTCGCACCTATTTTCAGCAGATGACATAATTTTACTATTAAAACTACAGAAAGTTATAATGCGATAAAGAATCTTCATTTTCACAAATTTTAATTAGTACGATGACCAAACTATTCAATATCGTTCTATTTCTATCATTCGTAACTTATAATAATTTAAATTTATTATAGTATTTAATTTTAGATAAATACATTTTATTGTTGGTCAACTTTATAAGAATAAGTTGAAATAATTTAGACAACATAAAGATTTTAGCAAACTTTGAATTTACTTGCATATTGCATATTCTTCCCTGCCTTTTCAAATACTTTAAAGGCAAATTTTAATTAATATGACCGATTTATCAATAGATTAGTCAATAGTTATAATAATCTAAAACTCTGAAGGTAATAAGAATAAAAGAATTTCCTCGTTTAGGTTGTGTAAATTATTTCATCTCATTCTTATCCTCGTTATGAAATTTTTATTTTTTTTCTATTAGTGAATACCATTAGACTAATATTGTAAAATCAATTATATCTTGTCAGTAAATTTTTTCAGTGTTACGAAGCATTAAAAGTTTCAAGACGACATTATGGTTTGATTAGTATATCTAAAGACCACTTCATTTGATATTAATGTAAATTATTATACAATTTATAATTTAGTTAATTTATTTTTGACTATTTAATTATTGTATAGAAATTATGCAGCTGAACAATTAAATCATATGTCCGAAAGTTTTTCTTGCAGTTACTGCAATTAGTTTTTCTTTTGCTTTCTTATTTTGGTTAAAATTGTTTTTTCTTTTCAATCTTTTGATCACAAATATAATACACTAATGAAATTCAATTTTTTTTTTTTTTAATGGAAAATGAATGAAGCTAATAGGTGTATGAGAATATCAGTAATTCAACCACACAAATTAAAATTAAGACACAAAACAGAGTTGAGAGATATTTTTGTAATTTTTCAAAACCTGACAATATATTTATTGTAATGAAAGAAGAAATATTTGAAAACTAAACATAAAAGAGTATTGGAGATTCATTGCACTTAGCCTTTTTTTTTTTTCTTCATTTAAGATTACTATAATCATTGACTAATCAATAGCTAAATTGGTCATATTAATAAAAAATTACCTTCAAATTATTTGGAAAAGAAGTTGGAAATATGCCATATGCAAGTAGATTCAAAGTTTGCAAAAAAATCTTTATGTTGTAAATTATTTCAACTCATATATTCTTACATAGTTGACCAATAATGATAAAATAACTTCGTCAATTTTACTAATATAATTAGAAAGAGATATACATAATCTAGGTATATAAGTTATAGCTATAAATAAGCAATATGAGTTCATATTTTTCTCCCCTGAATTATAAAAAGGAATACAAAACACATACAATTATCAGCTTTTTTTTCAATCACAATCATGGCTCGTTTACCACGTTCATCGCGTTGTTGTCGACATTCCACCACCATTTTATCATCATCACCACCAATGCCTCAATCATTTGGATCCAACGATACCAATTCCAACTCCACCAGTCCAGTAGCAGCACCACCATCAGCAATTCCTCAACCATTGGTATCCAATAGAGGTGGCAAATGGGCGGGTTGGGTCAAATATGGGCGGGTTGAAAATGGGTAAACATAAAATGGGTAATCATTCAACCCGTCCATATTTGATATGGGTAAAAATGGGTTGGGTAAAATACTATTTTACCCATATTTCATGAATAAATAGTTCTTTACTTAAAAATTAAATATGGAGAAAATATATTAGTCTTTTTTTTTAGATGAAATCTGTTGAAAATGCTTCATTTAGTTTTATTTTATTATAAAAGTTTTTAAAAATAAAAATAAAAATTTCGGGGTTGAGGGGGGGGGGGGCTGATAGGGGGCTAGCGGGGGGGGGGGGTCCAGGGTAGGGTGAAAAAAATTTGAAGTTAGAAATATTGTTTAAACAAACTTAATATTTTTGAAGGGTGGAGGTTGGTTGGGGTAGGGGGGTGGTGGGGGGACGATGGCTGGGTGGGGTGGGTCCAGGGTAGGGTGAAAAAATAAATATTTAAAGTTGAAAATTTTAAAAACAAACTTAATTTTATTTTGGGTGGGGGTGGGGGTGGGGTGATGGAGGGACGATGGTAGGAATGAAAAAATGAAATTTGAAGTTGAAAATATGTTTTAAAAATAAACTTAATTTTTTTTTTTTGGGGGGGGGGGGTGAGGGGCTGGTGTGGGGGTGGGTTGGGGGGGGTCGAGAGTGGGGTGAAAAAATAAAATTTTGAAGTACAAAATATTTTTTATAAATAAACTTTGATTATTTTTTTTGGATGCGTGGGTGGAGGTCGAGAGTTGAAATATTAATAGGGACCCATATATGAAAGTTTGAAAAATCGCTTCTAAAACTTGGTAACAGAAGATTGTTTTGAAAATTTTAAGAAAACTTGCAATACCCATATTTGACCCGTAGTTTACCCATAATATACCCATATTTTAATGAGTAAAATATGGGTATAAACTCAAATATTACCCATACTAAAAATCACTCTTTCAATCCATATTTGAAGGGTTGTTTGAACGGATAATTGAAAAATGGGCTTAAATTGCCAGCACTACTATCCAACAATAACATTTCCGATTCCATCACTCCAGTAGCACCACCAACATCAACAGTTGCATTTACAATTCAAGAATAATATTAATTATTATAGAATTATTTTATGCTAGCTAGTGCAATTATAGCATTAGCTACTAGTTTTATGATTAGTTATTCAATATTGTTATTTTCTCCAATTTATATCAAAGTTTATTGTTATTTTCTGCAATTTATGTTAATTTTTCGTGGAATGTTGATGCTACTTATGTTAAGTTTATTGTTATTTCTCCCTATCTTTTTAGTATGTGTATGAAATTGCTTAATAATTCATTCTATTGAACAAGCAATAACTCATAGAAATTGGGCTCCCACCATATTGACATGTCTTTGGATGATACAAATATACATCTAATAGAAATTGGGCTCCCATCATATTAACATCTACTTGTATGCTTTCAAATCACAATGTACATTCTACTAAGATTGACATTTTTTTATAGTCAAACTTCTAAAATCATCTACTGAACGAAGAACTCATTAATTATGTACTTCAATTATTAGGTCTTTTAAAGTTTCGAGTTTGAGAGGTCTTCCTTCACCTTTACTTTTACCAAAATTAGTGGAACATCACCAAGGTCTTCGTTATCTCTTTGTTAAAATTGTTTTATCCAAAAGAACTATCCAACATCAATTAACCAAACCTAATACATCTTATACCTAAAATAAATAAATGCAACTACTTCACGACAGTAGAATAACGCATTAAATTATGTATTTTTATCTAAAAAGTGATTACAAAAATAATTGTTTGCTCGCATCAAAACCTTCCTAAGTACACTCATTAATTAGTCTGACCTAATATAGCTTCCTTAAAAATCATCATGTCTCGAACAATGCAATTATAGTTCAAGAATTATTGAAGAACTTCAAAGGAAAAAAAAGTTGCCTTGCATCAAAATATTAATTAAACTTGATGTAGAAAAATCATGATGCCTCAGCCAACGAAATCATAGTTCAATAGTATTAAAGCTTTTAATTTTCCTGATTTGTTAATTCAGAAGACATACTTAATTTCAGACAATCTTGAAGAATTAGGCCATGGAACTTGAACTGTGACCATATGATCTTCGTAACTAAAATCAACAGAGACTCCATCGATCGTACACGATGACGGCTTCTCAGAGGCAAAC
>JAJJBR010000187.1:0-78337 GCA_022817965.1 Solanum lycopersicoides
ATACTTAGGGTATCAGATAGGCTGTGTGTACCAGATGTGGATGATTTGCGGACCAGGATTGTTGCAGAGGCCATGGTTCAGATATTATATACATCCAGGTTCTACCAAGATATCATGATCTTAAGCAGATTTATTGGTGGGATGGCATGAAGAAGGACATTGCAGAATATGTGGGCAAGTGTCCTAATTGTCATCAGGTTAAGGCAGAGCATCTTAACCTGGTGGTCTGACTCAGATTATTGAGTTCCGACTTGGAAGTGGGAGGCCATTAATATGGACTTCGTGGTTGGTCTTCGCGAGGACTAGGAGGCAGCATGACTCATATGGGTTATTGTGGACAGATTGACTAAGTCCGCCCACTTTATCCCTGTGAAGTCTACTTACAAGCCGAGGATTATGCGAGGCTCTACATTGATGAGATTGTGAATGGCATGGGATTCCTTTGTCTATCATTTCAGATAGAGGAGCTCAGTTTACTTCACATTTCTGGAGATCTTTCCAGAAGAGCTTGGGCACGCAGGTAAAGCTTAGCACTGCCTTTCATCCTCATATAGATGGGCAGGCGGAGCGCACCATTCAGACATTGGAGGACATGTTGAGAGCGTGTGTGATTGACTTCAGAGGTAACTGGGATGACCATCTGCCTTTGATAGAGTTCTCGTATAATAATAGCTATCACTCCAGCATTAAGATGGCACTGTTTGAGGCACTGTATGGTAGGAGGTGTAGATCTCCAGTTAGGTGGTTTGAGGTTGGAGAGTCATCCATTTTGGGTCCAGAGATTATTCATGAGGCCTTAGAGAAGGTCAGAGTGATTAGGGACAGGTTGACTACTGCTTACAGTCGGCAGAAGTCATATGCTGATAACAGAAAACGACCCTTAGAGTTTGATGTTGCTGACAAGGTTTACTTGAAAATATCGCTTATGAAAGGGGTGATGAGATTTGGTAGAAAAGGGAAGCTGAGTCCGAGGTATGTTGGGCCATATGAGATCCTACAGCGTGTGGGGAAGGTGGCCTATGAGTTAGCATTGCCTGCGGAGCTAGCTTCTGTTCATCCAGTCTTTCATGTCTCTATGTTGAAGAAGTGCCTAGGTAATCCAGCATCAATCCTACCTGTTGAAGGTTTGGGGGATGGTGAAGACTTGTCTTATGAGGAGGTACCTGTTCAGATCTTAGACATACAGGTCAAGCGGCTGAGGAACAAGGAGATTGCCACAGTCAAGGTATTGTGGAAAAATCATCTTGTTGAGTGTGCTACGTGGGAGGCTGAGGCCGACGTGAGATCCCTCTACCCGCATCTTTTCAGCTCTTGAGGTTAGACTTCCTACTCTTAAACCTATGTTTCCTTATCTCTCCGTATTTTGTTGCTATTGAGTGACTGTGCATAGTGATTTTTTTTATGATTTGACTGGCATTACGATGTGAAGTGGTAGTGTTATTCGGGACGAATGTTCCTAAGGGGGGGATAATGTAACAACCCTAAAAAGGAATATGATAAAGACTTGGGGTGTCAAGAATGCTTGTGATTAAACCAAGGTTCACACGGATTGATACGCGTAGAACCAGACCCCAGAACCCTTACTACGACCAAGTCAACTAACTTGGGGAGTTAGTTGAGCTTGGAAAGGTTGGAACCAACCAAGTAAGGCTCGCGAAAACAAAGATTTAATCGAAGGAATCTTTATCGGACTTAAAAGAAGGAATTTTATGTTTTGAGGGTCCAGGGGTAAAATGGTCATTTCCAGGCCAAGGGTAATATTGTAATTACCTTGAGGAATTTATAAATTAATTAATTAATTTAATTAAAAGAGCTTTTCGAATTTGGGGTGACCCGGAGTGACCCATTTCGCAAATGGGTTGCCACTCGGGTTCGAGCCCCACTAGGAGCAAGGAATTGATGATTTAATCATCAATTAAAATCTATTCATAAAGGGTAAAATGGTCCTTTCACGTATTAATTAAAATAAATCAGATTTTTATTAAGTTAATTAAATCCTATTTTGACTAAGTCTTGAATTTAGTCTCCTAATCCTAATAACTCACTCTCCCTCACGTTTCTCAACTCTCTCTCACGTTCTCAATCTCTCTCTCTCACGTTATTTCTGCCAAACACAACAAAAACCAGAAAAGAGATCAAGAGTTCTTCACACTTGAAGAACTCACAAGAATTTTTAAGTAAAAGACAAAGTAATCAAAACGTCAAGGCTAAGAGAGGTTCGTCGAGTGGGGTGTACGTTGAAGTGAATTGGGCGTGGTTTGGAGGAGTTTCCGGGCAGCAGCTTCAAGCTTGAACAACGTCAAAAGGTATGGTCTCTCCTGGAATTCTTTCTCCAAGAGTACTTTCCTTCGAACGATTCTCAAGCTCTTGAAAACTAAGGTTGTTCCCCTTTGTATGTCCTTGTCCTTAGCTCCCAAACGAATTCGTAGGATGGGTATGTTGTGCTGCTAGATTTAGGCATGAATGATGTGTTTATATTAAATGCGAACGTGTTTATGTGCGGGAAATCACGATAATGATCATCAAAATATGACCGGAAAAGTTGATGTATAGGCGTGTATGGGGCAGTGTTTAAGTCACTATTTTGGGGTGTATAAGTTGCGTATTTATTGTGTATTTTATGTGTGTAATGGGTGTACAATGTGATGTTCATTATAATGAAGTATAGTGGATTGAATAACCATCTTTTAGCTATCTAAACTTATGAAAAAAATGCACCTAAGAATGGTTGAAGAAGGACTAAAATTTTCCAGATTTGTGCACTAATTAATAATGTAAATTCTGGGTTTTTTAAAAAGGGGAATAAATAAGTGAGGTCAATGGGAATTGAACCCATGACCTCACATGTTGAGAAGGCTGAAAAAACAAGGGAAAAACGTGAAGGAGCTAAGGGGAATCGAACCCCTTAGCTACTGGTTTCGTGAGGCAAAGAAAAAGGAAAATGGGGGCTGGGGGATTCGATCCTAGCTCCTGTCTTCGCGAAAAAATAAGGGAAATGGGGCTGGGGGGAATCGAACTCGCGACCTATGGGGAGGAGAAGGAGAAAATTAATTAAACAAGTAAATGGGAGGCGTGGGATTCGAACCCACGACCTCCCAGTACGCGCGAAGGGAGAGGAAATAATGAAAAAAGAAAATGCGAGGCGTGGGGATCGAACCCACGACCTCAGAGCTGAAGGGAGAGGCGAAATAACAAGGAAATAAAGTGAGGCTGTGGGGATTCGATCCCACAACCTCACTTCCACTCGCCATTTAAATAAAATAAAGATAGAGGGGCTGTGGGGGTTCGAACCCACCACCTCACAGCCTCCTCAGCGAAATTAAAACGAAAATAAGAGGGGCTGTGGGGGTTCGAACCCACAACCTCCCCATTGCAGCGAATTTAATTAAATAAAATCAAAGAGGTTGTGGGGACTCGAACCCCCAACCCTTCGGTTAACTAAGAGTGAAATTAAAATAGAAAATTAATCCTTCAACGTAAATGTTGAGATTTAATTTAGAGTCTAATGTTATGAACATTAGACATAAAATTAATGAAAAATAGAAATGATATCCAAGTGATTCAAGATTTGGGTTCCCTTGCCCAAGCTTCCGTATTGATGCATAAGTCATACGTGAGTAAAATATCCAAGAATAATGCCATCTACTTAGATAAAAAATAAGATCTTGGCATATATATACAAGATACATTAGTCTTGTACTACATAATCTTAGGAAAATAAGAATCACTTAGCGAACTATGAATGAAGCCCCATGGCTTGTATGTATAGACATATAAGTCTAACATTCGTTCAAAAATAAGTTAACCTAAGATGTATGTAATGAAATGATGAACCCTAGGATGGTAAGTATGAGTGTAAGATACACTAAGTGTCCAAGTACATTGGCATATGATGAGATGAACTATGAAATGACGAAATGAACATTCACATAATAAGAGGTGAGTAACTAAGAAAAGCAAAGGTGCTAATGATGAAGAATGTGGTGACAACATGATATGAGGCTAATGAAAATGATGAGAGCAATCTCAAATGAGCCTAAATAAATGTTACCAATACGTATTCACCAATGAGAGTGTAAGATAATGAAGAGACCAGTCTCTACGAACACTCTAATGAAAGTATTGAGCTTAACACACTTAATACTAATTATGAGATGAGAAATCATCTAATGAGCTATGATGTCCTCATACTAGAAGCCAGCTTCCATGACGTATGAGATGAATGTAATGGAGCTTTATACTGAGCACCGGTAGGCTAGCTATGAGCGGTGATGCCTTCTTTCGGGAAGGGCGGAGGTTCACGTAACTCTCATGAGATGAGACTGTCCGGCTTGCCGGGTATGGGTCTCCTTACATCTGCTAGTCTTCTAACCTATACTACCAATATAGGGATCTGGCGGGGTTAAATTCTCATGTACGCTAGCATGTTATTAGGTCACTTTGGCCGGTGATTCCACCTCTTTTCGGTGTGGGGGAGACACTGGATTTCATGATGCTCAAATGATCTATGTTGGTTAAAGTTAAAGTTCCCAATGAATGAATGAGGCCAGCCTAAAGTGAAGCACATAATGAAATAAATGATACCAAAGGTTCTAGGATAGGATAATCAAGAGGTGAGCTAGACTCAGCTAATGACATTAGGTTATTCTTGATCATTGCACAGCAAGCCCGATAAAAGTCTTAAATTACACCCTAGGTATAGCTGGTGTTCACACTAGCTTAATGAATGAAATGAAATGAAGTACGTATGAATGAATGAAGCAGACTTTGTGTTTGCTAATGAAGACTCCCTAGTTGAAGTCCCATATGTTGAGCCCTTATTTTGGAAAGTCTTAATGTCAAGGCCATGATTCCAAGGTCTCATGGCATATGAATGAAGATATGAAAGAAGATATGTATTACATGTTATGCGCTATGATATGTGCTATATGAAGATGTTATGTGCTGTGTGCAATACATTATTTATAATGATGCATGTTACTCTCATGGCGTGACCTTTCTAACCCAATTTAGAAAGTTCACTAACTTTCCTAATCTCAATTTGGCAAGTCCACTGACTTGACTTCCAAAAATCATGTTGTTAGGAAAGAGATATTCTTTCTCATGCATGTCCGTGGTGTGAGCTTGCATATACCCATACTTAGTACAAGTGTGTACTAACCCTATACATCTATACTATTTTAGGTGCAGGCACAGGTGATCGATAGAGCTACAGGATCGTTGTTGCAGCTATCCGGACGTCAGCATTCATCCGGAGTTTGGTAGGTCCTCATGCTTTCGAGAATGCTACTGTTTTACATTCTAGCTTAGTTTTAGAGTTGAGCTAGTGGAGCATGTTCCACTAGCGTTTCTTTCCTGTTTTTATTCAGACTTTGTATTGGTGCCATTTTGGCAATTATACACTTGATACTTATTGATCTATTTCTTTGAGTTGCTTATCTCTTAATGTTAAATGGTTGATGGTGAACAATTATGAAATGATAAGAATGTTTAACAAGTATGTTAAGGAAACAAAAGTTTCAAATTTTCCGCTAAAAATTAACCTAGAGGAAGTATAAATGACTAATTAGGCTTGTCTGCGACCTCTGAGAGGTCAACGACGCCGGTCTCATCTAGGATCTAGATTCCAGTCGTGACACACCATACCTTAATCTTCATGAAGACCTCTAAAACCTGATGATTCACCCACGAAAATCCAAGCTCCAAGCAGCTCTTGATCTTCACCAACAATGGTGGTTTCTATGGAGAGGATTTTGGAGAGAAAGGTTCTTACGTGTAGAGAGGATTTGAGAATGTTAACTTCGCGTGTTAGCTGACTTATATACACCCAAAAGTATCTAAATAAACCTATTAGACTCAGGCTAGTACGTGGGGTGAATTTCCCATTCACCCCTTAACTAAAACTGACGCAGACAACAACTTACAGGCCACCATCGACAGAAGCACCTACTGGCCGTAGGTCAGTCGACGGGCCGTGCCTGGCTTTCGTCTTTTGGTCCTTAGCCAAATTTTGGGTTGAGACCTGTCCAAGATAATTAGCAATTGACGAGACCTCACCAACGGTCTGTTGGTTGACCAACTGGCTGTCGTTGGTCTGTCGATTGACACTGCCAAGGCAGTGTCTTGACTAGCCTTGGGCCTTTCTTGTGTGGCCTTTTGCGGGGCGCTTTAGAAGTTATACCCAGACGTTTCCAATGTAAATACAACCCTTAACAAGTTGTAGACATTCCACAAAAGGTTTACCCAAAACAAACGCCTGCAACTCGTCCAAACAGGCCAAGCCCCATCAAGACACACGTTGAGCGTCTTAAGGGCTATCTTTCGAACGCCTTGGACATTCTTGGTCGTTTGACCTCCAAACTTCACGAAACTTCATATACTACCATTTGAAATCATTATAAACCATTTTAAGACTTCATAATCTCATGCATCACACATAATCACATAGAACCACATACGAGGCATTTAGGTGACTGAGTCGTCGAACGTTTCAGTCGACCCTTGACGTTTGACTTTCAAATCACCTCAAACTTTATACACTGCCTCTAAACCATATTATAAGTAATTTTAGGACCTTAGAGCATTAAGATGAACGTGTTAGACTCTAGACACCCTAACTCATTTTGGGGGTCTTACAATATCCCCCACTTGGGAACATTCATCCTCGAATGACACTTAGAGCTCTTTAATCACCACAAGGATTTCAATGTACATAGAAGTTAATTCACCAAGCTTACAAGGAACAACACTTCACACCTTTTAGCACTCAATGCACACAAGCAAGCAAAACTTAAATTCACTCATCTCTTAATGCATTAATCAAAGAGGCTCCTATCATGTTCATAGGAGGAAAATCCTTCTCCTAATCATAACATGGTCATTACAAATTCGATTAGTTAAGAGATCATCTCGCTAAGACACACATAGGAAGATTACAACACATACTCAAAAGCTATTCAAGCACTCATACTTCAATGCACATAGACTTGAGTAAGATAGGTTGACAATTGATTCTTATGAGTTAGACCTAGTGCTATTAGGGTCATACTCAACCATACCATGTTTAATTGTGTCCATGGAGGAATGTCCATCTCCTCAACACAGTTACATGTATCATGAGCTCACACCCAAACAAATGCACAAAGGTCATCTCCACTGTGATATGAGAAATTCTCACTTTCAAACCAAGACATTATCATGTTTTCTTCCTAGTGAAGTCTAAATGGTAAATCACACCAAGCACATCACAACAAATAGGAAGCTATTTCACAGAATGTCAATTTTTAACATGGTACTCACCTTTACTGTAAGAATTGTTTAGGAACAACAATACAATTTATAGGCACATACATGAATACTAAGTTAAGCATGCTATCGCTTTTCAAGAGTGAGCCTACAATCATGCTTTCCAAAGCATACAAGCCACATAATTTTCGAGAGACTCCACATATTTCAATTTAAAAAGGCTTAACTCTTCATTATAAGGCTAAACATTATACCTCACAAGTGACTAAAACAAAGTTCTTATCTTATCTCATGAAGTCAAATGCACCATTAACATGTTAAGATGCAATTCAACATGAGAAAACCATGAATTTTATCAAAATTTCCATTCATGCACCTTGGAATCTTAAAAAAATATCCTTAAGGTAATGTCAATCAATACATACCAAACATATAAAGTTCATACAATTCATACTTTATGAAATACTCTATTCATAAACAAGCTCATCAAGACTTTATTAAATTCAAGATCAAACAAAAGTAGAAGGTCAAGGTAGAAAATTCCTATAACGTTACTATTCCATCACCATCCCCCACTTAGGGTAAACCCAATTAAGAGCAACTTAACCCAACCTTAATGATCTTAACTTAACAACATTCATTTTTCATCACTTAAAAGTGATTTCTCATTTAGAAGGAATTACAGTAACATACCATAAGGGTCCTCAAAGGTGTTCTAAACTTCCTCACCTAGGCAATTTATCCCCAAATCATCAAGTTAGGTCATAGCATTAACCACATAAGGTTTTCATACATTACCATAGCCATTGAGGTCATTCAACATTAGGGAAAACAACAAGGAGTCTTAGCCACAAAATTTCTTCTTTTCCCTAGAACATTACAGTAAGGTGACTTCTAGGTCACTAAAATCCACATCATCACCCTACCAAGTCATGCATACTACCTTTACACCTAGGATCAAGTACAAATGACTCCAATCCATATTAGGTAATCATAATATTCACACATCCCAACTAAGGCAGCATTTGAAACATCATGCATATATTCAAAGGGACATAATGAACACTTTAAAACACATATTCTCAAGCTAGCATGCTTTCATTGATAGTCACTAAGCATTTCAAGTTCAAACCATAATAGTAAGCCACCAACATGTAAAACCATATAGTAACACATCATTTCAAAAGAAACTCATGTCAACCTTAATAGCTTCTACATAAGTCTCATACGTAACCTTAAATGGCATCACATCTTCAAACCATGTAAAAATTCACCTTCAAACATACTCATTCAACCATAAAACTATGTTAAGCATTAACTCATCTTTTTTCTCCCTCAAGCATAGAGACAATATCATCCAAGCAATCACATGTAAAAGACCACCGGACAAGTAAACATAAGAGAGAGATCTTATAGAGTTAAGTTCTATGGCACGATATGAGAATGATGAAGAAGGGAAGCTCTATCGTCCTATAGCCTCTCGTACCATTTGATGTGTCACGACTCACCACCAATGCTATGATGTTGTACTAAACGTGGCAATATGAGACTTTTAGAACCTAAGACCACTTTATAAACCTCATGCTCTGATACCAAGTTTGTCACATCCGGGGAGAACCCCCTAGAAGTAACATGGCGTACTTGGCCTCTCGGAGGTCTTATACAAGCCCATAGTCATAATTCATCGCATTGACGTAGTAAATTTAGCGGAAAATTTAAAACTTTTCATAGCACATCATATGCTAAAACTACATCTCATATATATAGGTAAAACATAAGTCATAATACATATATAGACCTTAAGTCTCTTTGCCATCTTAGACTCAATAACTTTAGAGTACATTAGGGACACGGCCCAAAAGACACATTACATAACTATACAATATTTAAAGTCTTTACATTAAACACATAAGTAAAAGATCCTTGAACTTTAAGGATTCCTTTCATTGAGCTTGGGAATCATCTAGCAAGCTCTTCACCATTCAAGATATCCTTTAAGGATTCATAACCTACACTTTGTGTAAAAAGTAGAGAAGAATGGGATTAGCACAAGAATGTACTAAGTATGGCAACCATGCAAAAACATGTATTTAAAAGGGACATTTTCTTTGAAATCATACTTCATGCTTTTTGAGTAAATCTCCATAAAACCTTTAACCAACAACATTTATATCCTTCATATATATCATATAAACATATTCAGATACCAAACATTACATAAGATCACATATAGGATTTATTACCTTTTTAAGCCACTTTACAGTAAGCTACCTTTACCTTAAGAGTGAGCTAATTTCTCTTTTATTCATTAACTTCCCAAGTAACCCTCTAGTGATACTTGGTGCAATGCATCACCTTAAGGCCGCAAGGAAACATAGATACTATCAATACAAGACAACACATACCATCATAGAAGTATAGTACAACATATACACATTTAAGCCAAACTATAATGAACATTACAGAGAACTCTTAGTCATTATGCACATATACTTATTTTACTTCACATGGTACCTTATAGGACCTTACTCATAATCCCAATCTTAATCTACTAGTGCAATGTACATGTGAAGCCCCATAACCTCACATATACTTAGTAGACCTTTCATGAGACCACAAGCCTTACCACTTCATACATCAACATCACAAGTAAAGCCAACTTCATTCATGTCAATACAATACCTTCATCATATAGTCATTTAGACCAACATAGTGCACATAAGGATAAGATCACATCATCTAGATTCATACCATGCACATCTTCATAACAAGTAGACAAATACTACTAAGTCATGCATATGGACATAAGCATAATCATATACATTAGGTCACCTTCCTAAGACTTCCTAAGGAGCTACTTGTGCAATGTCTAGATGGGTTCATTACTTCCACCTATACTAAGTAACCTTCCTTAAGTTATCCTAGTTAGTATCCTATTCCATTTCTTCCGTTGTCCATTTTACTTTTGGGAAACCATAGCCTTAACCGACATAGACCATGTGATACTAAACATGGAATCCGGTGTCATCAAAACCTTACACCGATGGAAGGTGGTCTACCGGCCAAGGTAGAACCCAATATAAACATAGCTTTCTAGGTGGATCCACTAGCTAGTATCCTATGGTGTCAACATAGTTATGGAACTTGGAGATAGGTATTCCCTCTTCATACCATGTGGTAATTGGGCCTCTTCTCATGGGAATCCCTCGGATGACATATCCCAAAATAAAAGGGAAGTTAACATCACATGGGCAACTATAGAGTGAACCTTTCCTCTTCATGAAAAGTCATCACCTCCCATTGTCAAGTTCACTCGGTGCTAAGCTAAGTTCCCTCTATTTAAAACAGCCTTTATTACATTTATTTATAAAACATAGACTTGGAATATTCATTCCTCATATGCTTATAACATATTCATGCATCTATCTAGTTTTAGAGTATTCTTGGGCACCCCTATCAAGGTCCCTCTCATTTACTAGATCATCATCCATGTGTGTGTGTACACATACCTTCACATAACACATTAAGACCACACATGACCATACATTCATATTCATGCATATAGAAACCAAACCTAGGAACTATCCTATCAAGGTACACATGTGCAATGCATAGACAAGGTCACATACCCTTGCCCATACTAGTACACCTATCAAGTCATCCAAGTTAAGGAAACACATATCATACTTTCATAAACGTCATCTTAACATGCATAGTAGTTGACACTAGAGAATATGAGAACTACCTTTCATTAGACACTATGAACCTTTACTACCTATAAGCATGCATAAAATGTGAGTGTGTGTACATTGGTCACATGATCACATAATGGCTATCAACAACATATTGAGACAGCCACCCTCTTAGACCACAATACTCTTCAAGCTTAGACCACACAACACACAATAGCATAGGAGACAAGTTAACACTTTAAGACTCCTATCATTAACTATTCACACATTCACTTAGGAGTACATGGGTATCATCAACCATTATCACCTAAGACATGGCAGCAGCTACACATGATATTACACCACCCTTCACATGCTCATAAAAAGAGTAAAATAACCTAGATTCACAACTCAAATAGAAGACTAGGCACAAATTACACATAAGGTAGTCATCATAACCACTCCTTCATATATTCATCAAATTGTCTTCAAGGCCATAGTCAACAAATTTATAACGACACAAAGTAAACACCGCCACCATAAGTGGATCATACCACACAATGCAATACAAGGCTTCATCAACATTATTATAGAAGAATAGAGAAGTAGAAGAATAGAGCAATTCTTACCAATTCTTTAGTCTTTGGTCATCATTGACCTTTACTACCCTTTCATCAATATTTTAAGTATAAGGCAGTAGCTAAAACATAATAATCATATACGAAGTCATGCACAAGCTACTACAAGTCCATACTACAAACTAGCACAACACCTTAGCATACTAGAAGGTAGAAGAACATAGACCATTAGCCAATTTCATTTCATGGATTATAGATCATATTTCACCAATAATATAACTCTAAGTCAGTAGCTAATCATACATTTAATCATAAAGAAATCATTCTTAAATCACTTCAAGATCAAACTATAACATAAGCATTAGACTTAACAATTTCACTAGAGTATAGAGAGGAATTAACCAACCTTATTGATTCTCTAAGGCCATGATCATAAATAATACTTTAAAAATAATGTACATGCTAGGCAGCATCTATATAGATCACTACATCAAAGGAAACATGCCTCATCTATCCACAATTCAAGATACCATTATATACATAGTATTATCAATCGATAGACTAGAAGACTAGGTCAATTCACATAAGTCATCTTTACTTCAATCATACAAGATTCATATTCATAATTCAACCATGATATTAACCTAGAACAGTATATACAATCAACTTAACATTATCGAAATCCACATTAATTCATTTAAAACCCAATGTTACAGTGAACTATGGAAACTAGGCTAAACATGCTCAAATCTTCATACATTGATCCTCGTGGATCCTTCAACATCAATTCAACATAAATTCATGTAAATAACAGTATATACAATCACTTCTACGTAATAGAATCATAATTAAATCGATAGCAGTTCAACATCACAAAGCCCATGCAAGGCTAAATCATTTTGGTGAAGGAGCATGGGTTCATCATGCAATTGGAGTAAAATTCACGTTAAAAACACTGTAATGACTTCAATTAATCATGATTTAATCGTTCAAAACCTTTTTAGAAAGAACCCATGGCAACAGATTGAAGAAGACATTGTTTGATCATAATTTTCTTCTTTGAAATCTTTGAGAATGACTCTCTAGATGAAAAGATAACTAGAGATGAAGATCACCATACCTTAATCTTCATGAAGAACTCTAAAACCTGATGATTCACCCAAGAAAATAAAAGCTCCAAGCAGCTCTTGAGCTTCACCAACAATGGTGGTTTCTAGGGAGAGGATTTTGGAGAGAAAGGTTCTTACGTGTAGAGAGGATTTGGGAATGTTAAGTTCACGTGTTAGCTGACTTATATATACCCAAAAGTATCTAAATAAACTTATTAGACTCAGGTTAGTACGTGGGGTGAATTTACCATTCACCCCTTAACTAAAACTGACGCTGACAGCAACTTACAGGCCACCATCGACGGAAGCACCTACTGGTCGTAGGTCAGTCTACGGGCCTTGCCTGGCTTCTGTCGTTTGGTGCTTAGACAAATTTTGGGTTGAGACCTGCCCAAGATAAGTACCAATCGACGAGACCTCACCAACGGGCCGTTGGTTGACCAACTGGCCGTCGTTTGGTCCGTCGATTGACACTGCCAAGGCAGTGTCTCGACTAGCCTTGGGCCCTTCTTGTGGGGCCTTTTGCGGGGGCCTTTAGAAGTTGTACCCGGACGTTTCCAACGTAAATACAACCTTTAACAAGTTTTAGACATTCCACAAAAGTTTTACCCAAAAAAAGCGCCTGCAACTCATCCAAACAGTCCAAGCCCCATTAAGACACACGTTGAGCGTCTTGAGGGCTATTTTTCGAACGCCTTGGACGTTCTTGGTCGTTTGACCTCCAAACATCAAGAAACTTCATATACTACCATTTGAAATCATTATAAACCATTTTAAAACTTAATAATCTCATGCATCACACATAATCACATAGAACCACATAAGAGGCATTTAGGTGACTTAGTCGTCGAACGTTTCGGTCGACCCTTGACGTTTGACTTTCAAATCACCTCAAACTTTATACACTGCCTCTAAAGCATATTATAAGTCATTTTAGGACCTTAGAAAATTAAGACGAACGTGTTACCCTAACTCATTTTGGGGGTCTTACAATATCCCCCACTTGGGAACATTCGTCCTCGAATGACACTTAGAGCTCTTTAATCACCACAAGGATTTCAATGTACGTAGAAGTTAATACACCAAGCTTACAAGGAACACCACTTCACACTTTTTATCACTCAATGCACACAAGCAAGCAAAACTTCAATTCACTCACCCCTTAATGCATTAATCAAAGAGGCTCCTATCATGTTCATAGGAGGAACATCCTTCTCCTAATCATAACATGGTCATTACAAATTCAATTCATTAAGAGATCATCTCGCAAAGCCACACATAGGCAGATTACGACACATACTCAAAAGCTAGCACTTATACTTCAATGCACATAGACTTGTGTAAGATAGGTTGACAATTGATTCTTAAAAGTTAGACCTAGTGCTATGAGGGTCATACTCAACCATACCATGTTTCGTTGTGTCCATGGAGGAATGTCCATCTCCTCAACACACTTACATGTATCGTGAGCTCACACCCAAACAAATGCACAAAGGTCATCTCCACTGTGATATGAGAAATTCTCACTTTCAAACCAAGACATGATCATGTTTTCTTCCTAGTGAAGTCTAAATGGTAAATCACACCAAGCATATCACAACAAATAGGAAGCTATTTCACACAATGTCAATTTTTAACATGGTACTCAATTTCACTGTAAGAATTGTTTAGGAACAACAATACAATTTATAGGCACATACATGAATACTAAGCTAAGCATGCTATCGCTTTTCAAGAGTGAGCCTACAATCATGCTTTTCAAAGCATACAAGTCACATAATTTTCGAGAGACTCCACATATTTCATTTTAAAAAGGCTTAACTCTTCATTATAAGGCTAAACACTACACCTCACAAGTGACTAATACAAACTTCTTATCTTATCTCATGAAGTCAAATGCACCATTAACATGTTAAGATGCAATTCAACATGAGAAAACCATGAATTTTATCAAAATTTCCATTCATGCACCTTGGAATCTTAAAAAAATATCCTTAAGGTAATGTCAATCAATACATACAAAACATATAAAGTTCATACAATTCATACTTTATGAAAGACTCCATTCATGAACAAACTTACTAAGAATTTATTAGTTTCAAGCTCACACAAAAAAAAAATAGAAGGACAAAGTAGTAATATCTACAACCTTACTATTCCATGACCATCCCCCACTTAGGGCAAACCCAATTAATAGCAACTTAACCCAACCTTAAGATGATCTTAACTTAACAACATTCATATTTTAACAATTACAAGGGATGACTATTTAGAAGTTAGATCATTCCATACAATCACATGAGGTTTTCATACAATACAATAGACACCAATGGTCATACAATATTAGGGGAAGACAACAAGGAGACTTATCCATAATTTCTTCTTTTCCCTAGAACATTACAGTAAGGTGACTTCTAGGTCACTAAAATCCACATCATAACCCTACCAAGTCATGCATACTACCTTTACACCTAGGATCAAGTACATACAAATGACTCCAATCCATACTAGGTAATCATGAATGTTCACACATCCCAACTAAGGCAACATTTGAAACATCATGCATATATTCAAAGGGACATATTGAACACCTTTATGCACATATTCCTAGGGTAGCATGCTTTCATAGGTAGTCACTAAGAAATTAAATCTCAAATAGTAATATCATAAGGCTACCTTCATGCAAAACCATATAGTAACACATCATTTCAAAAGAAACTCATGTCAACCATAATAACTTCTAACATGCTTTAACTATTATCATGATATACATTCTTCAACATAACATGATATTTCACATAAGTCTCATCCATAGCCATAATTGGCATCACATTATCAAAACATGCCAAAATTGACCTTCACACATACTCATTCAACCATAAAACCAAGATAAGCATTAACTCACCTTTTCTCCCTCAAGCATAGAGATACAATCTCATCCAAACAATCACATCTAAAAGACCACCGGACAAGAAAACATAAGAGAGAGATCTTATAGAGTTAAGTTCTATAGCACGATATGAGAATGATGAAGAAGGGAAACTCTATCGTCCTATAGCCTCTCGTACCATTTGATGTGTCGCGACTCACCACCAATGTTATGAGACTCTACTAGACATGAAAATATGAGACTTTTAGAACCTAACACCACTTTATAAATCTCATGCTCTGATACCACATTTTGTCACATCCGGGGAGCACCCCCTAGAAGTAACATGGCGTACCTGACCTCTCGGAGGTCTTATACAAGCCCATACTTATCATTCATCGCATTGACATAGTAAATTTATCGGAAAATTTAAAACTTTTCATAGCACATCATATGCTAGAAACTTTATCTCATATATAGATAAAACATAAGTCATAATACATATATAGACCTTAAGTCTCTTTGCTATCTTAGACTCAACAACATTAGAGTACATTAGGGACACGGCCCATAAGACACATTACATAACTATACAATATTTAAAGACTTTACATTAAAGACATAAGAAGGAGATCCTTGAACTTAAGGATTCCTTTCATTGAGCTTGGGAATCATCTATCAATCTCTTAACCATTGAAGACATCCTTTAAGCATCCATAACATACACTTTTGTGTAAAAAGTAGAGAATTATGGGATTAGTACAAGAATGCACTAAGTATGACAACCATGCAAAAACATGCATTTAAAAGGGACATTTTCCTTGAAATCATACTTCATGTCATTTTGAGTAAATCATCATAAAACCTTAATTAAATAACATTTATATCATTCATATACTTCATATGTTTTATATTCAAACACCAAACATTACATAAGATCACATATAGAATTTATGACATTTTTGAGTCACATTACAGTGAGCTCTCTTTCCCTTAACAGTGAGCTTTATTTCCTTTTATTCATTAACTTCCCAAGTAACCCTCTAGTGATACTTGGTGCAATGCATCACCTTAAGGCCACAAGGAAACATACATATCATCTACTCAATCCAACACATATCATCATAGAAGTATAGTACAACTTAGACATATTTAAACCAATACTATAGGAAAATTAAGTAACTACCTTTAACTTGCACATATACCAACTTCACTTCACATTCATGCATTATAAAACCTTACTCACAATCCTATTCTAAGCCTACTAGTGCAATGTATATGTGAAGCCCCATAACCTTACACATACTTAGTAGACCTATCATAAGACCACAAGCCTTACCATCCAATTCATACATAAAAAAGTAAGCAAGGACAACTTCATTCATGTCAATACAAGACCTTCATCATATAGTCGATAATATAAACATCATGCATATAGACTCATACCATGCACATCTTCATAACAAGTAGACCAATACTACAAAGTCATGCATAAAGAACATATACATAGTGACATGTATTACAACACCTTCCTTCCTCCTATCCTAAGTAACCTCCCTTAAGTCATCTTAGTTAGGGTCCTAGTCATTTACTTCCATTGTCCATTTTACTTTAGAGAAACTATAGCCTTAACTGACACTAAGACCATGGGTGCTAAACATGGAATTTGGTGTTGTAGAGCCTTACACCAATGGAAGGTGTTCCTACCTATCCAAGGTAGAACATTAACACATGCTAGCATACTAAGTGATATCACTTACTAGATCTTATGTGGCAAACATAGTTTATGGAACTTGGAGGTAAATGTGAAAACCCTCTTTATGCCTAATGGGGCATTATAGTTATTCACTTATGGAAACCCTCTTTATACCAATTGAGCATTGTGGTTATCCACCTCATGAGATTTATGGTATACCTACCTTTCCACATTGGAAATGCACACACACTCATATACAAGTTCACTCGTTGCTAAGCTAACTTCCCTTTATTAAAAAGCCTTTATTATCATTTATTTATAACACATAGGTTTGGGAGAGTCGTCCCCTCATATGCTTAGATCATAGGTCATAGATGAAAGTTCATCAACCTAAATCATGTGATGAATCCCTTCACATCAACATAGCATATGTAAAGCACCATCTAGTTTAGGGTACACATGAATACACCTTTCAAGGCCCCTCTCTTGACTAGATCTTCATACATGTCTGTGTGTGTATATATATATATATATATGTGAGCAAACCTTCCACATAACACATAATTGCCACACATGGACATACATCATCTCATCCATGCATAAGTGTACAAGTGTAACTATATGAACCATGCTTTCATATAAACACAATTAGACACTAGGTACACTCATGCTTCATCATACCACATACTTCACATTATATCATATAAGACATGTTCATAACACACTTTCAAGGACTCAAGCTTAGCATGCATAATAGTAGACATTAGTGAATATGATAACTACCTTTCATTTAGACACCATGACTTATACTACTTGTAACATGCATGTAAAGTGAGTGTGTGTACATTGGTCAACATGATCACATAATGTCTATCAACAACACATTGAGGCAGACACCCTCTTAGACAATAATACTCTTTCAAGAATAGACCACACAACACACAATAGCATAGGAGACAAGTCAACTTCATATTAATTTAAGACTCCTAGCTTGTACTATTCATGCATTCACATAGGGGTACATAGGTAAGGTATTATTAACCATTTTTAACACATCAATGTCAGCACCTATACTTTAACCTAACATGGATATACTCATGCTTATACCATAGCCATACAACCTAGATCACAAGTAGAATAGGAAAGTAGGCATAAACTTCTCATAGTATCATCATGAGCACATGTTCAAATGTTCATAAATTTGACTTCAAGGCCATGGTCAACACATATATAATGAAAATAAAGTAAACACCGCCACCATAAGTGGACCATACCACACAATGTCATACAAGGCTTCATCAACTACAATACTATAAAGAAAGTATAAGAGATAAGCATTCTTACCAATTTCTCACCCTTTGATCATCATTGATCAATACACTTTTTATCAACAATTAATATGGATATGGCAGTAGCTATATGTACTTAAATCATCAAATAAACCATGTACAAGTCGTCAAAAGAGCATGATTTAACTAGTGCACTATATCACATATATGGTAGAAAGTAGAGAGTCATAGATCACTCATTAATATACTTTACTTTGTTTATCATGATTAACATTCATAATATACCAATAATACCAACCTAGGGAAGTATCTATAGCCATATAAATCAAGACTAAAGCATGCTTCATCTACCCTAAATTGATATCACATTATGTTCATAGCATTAGCAACATTAAGGTTAAAACATGTAGATCAATCCTTATCAAGGTTCCTTTGATTTGTTAATTAAGGGTTTATACCCATAATTCATTCATAACATCAACCTAAAACATTAGCTATAAGAACCACAACGAAATTCACTTTTATTCATTAAAAGGTCAATGTTACAGTGAATCATGGAAAACTAGGCTAAGCATGTTCAAATCTTCATACACTAATCCACATGGATTCTTAAACATCAATTCAACATCAATTCATGTAAATAATAGTATATATAACCACTTGAACGTAATAGAATCATAATTCAATCGATAACAAGTCAAGATCACAAAGCCCATGCAAAGAATAAATCAAGTTTGGAAGGGACATGGGTTTATCACGCAATTCGAGTCAAAATCATGTTAAAACCCCTGTATTAACTTCAATTCATCATGATTTAATCGTTCAAAACATTTTTAGAAAGAACCCATGGATAGATTGAAGAAGGAGAACTTTGATCATATTTTTCTCTTTGAAATCTTTGAGATTAACTCTCTAGATGGAAGGATAACTAGAGATGAAGATCACCATACATTTATCTACATGAATACCTATAGAAATTGGTGAAGAAATCATGCAATTCCAAGATCCAAGTTGTTCTTCAGCTTAAACAACAATGGAGGTTTCTAGGGAGAAGACTTTTGGAGGGAAAGATTTCTTACGTGTGTATGGGATTGGGAATGGGAGGTTCACGTGTTTGATGACTTATATACACCCAAAATTAGATAAATTACTAATTAGAGTCGGTTTAGGACATGGGGTGAATTTCCCATTCACCCCTTTAATGAAATAGTACGCAGGCAACAGGTTGCAGGCCACCAACGACGGAGCCATCTACTGGCCGTAGGTCAGTCGACGGGCCGTGCATTGGTTTCTGTTGATTGGTCCTTGACCAATTTTTGGCTTGATACCTGACCAATCTAAGTAGAAATCGACGAGACTTCACCTACAAGACGTTGGTTCACCAACTGGCCATCGTTTGGTCCGTCGATTGACACTGCCAAGGCAGTGTCTCGACCAGCCTTGGGTCCTTCTTGTGGGCCCTTTTGCGGGGCCCTGTAGAAGTCATACCCGGACGTTTCCAACGCAAATACAACCCTTAACAAGTTTTAGACATTCCACATAAGTTTCACCTAAAACAAATACTTGCAACACGTCCAAACATGCAAGGCCCCATCAAGACGTACATGAATGTCTCAAGGGCTAACTTTCGAACGTCTTGGACGTTCTTGGACGTTTGACCTCCAAACTTCTCGAAGCTTCATATAATACCATTTAACATCATTATAACTCATTTTAAGACTCTTTAGGCTAATTTCATACAATTTTAAGCATGCATAGACACATGAGGCACATAGATGACTAGTTGTCCAACGTTTTGGTCGACCCTTGACGTTTGACTTCCAATTCACCTCAAACTTTGCACACTTCCTCTTAACCATATTATGAGCCATTTTAGGACCTTAGAATCTTTATTCAAACATTTTAGGCTCTAGAAACCCTATCTCATTTTGGGGGTCTTACAATTTCCCCCACTTGGGAACATTCGTCCTCGAATGACACTTAGAACATTTCAATCAAAACAAGGACTTCAATGCATCATAGAGCAGTTTATCTTAGTCATAATATCATCACATAGAATTTAATGCACCAAAATTACGAGGAACACAACTAAACATTATTTAGCACTCAATGCACACAAGCAAGCAAAACTTCAATTCACTCACTCTTTAATGCATCAAACACAAAGACTATTACATGTTTATAGGAGGTACATACTTCTCCAAATCACAACACGGTCATTACACTTCAATTCACTAAGAGATAATCTTGAAAGGCCACACATAGGCAGATTTACTACATATCCTCAAAAACTATTTATGCACTCATACTCCAATGCACATAGTCTTGAGTTAATTGAATCAACAAAGATCTTTATTAGTTATACCTAGTGCCATGAAGGTCATACTCAACTATATCATGCTTAGTTGTGTCCATGGAGGAATGTCCCTTTCCTCAACACACTTACATGTATCATGAGTTCACACCTTAGCAAAATACAAGGACAATTTCCTTTTAAAATGAGAAATTCTCAACTTTTAAATCAAGACATGCTCATGTTTCCTTCCTAGTGAAGTCCAAATGGTAAGTCACACCAAATACATCACAACAAATAGGAAGCCATTTCACAAAATTTCAAATTCTAACATAGCACTAGCCTTTTACAGTAAGCCTCATTTGGGAAAAACAATACAAATTATAGGCACACACATGAACACTTAGCTAAACATGCTTTCACTTTTAAGGAGTGGGCCTAAAATCATACTTTCTAAACCATACAAGTCACAAAATTTTCAATAGACTCCACATATTTCATTTTAAAGAGACTCAACTTTTCGTTATAAGGCTAAACATTACACCTCATAAGTGATTACAACCAAGTTCTTATCTTATCTCATGAAGTCAAATGTACCATTAGCATGTTAGGATGTACAATACTCATGAGAAAAAATGTATTTAATAAAAATTTCAATTCATGCACTTTGGAATCTTAAAAATACCTTTAAGGTAATGTCAATCAATACATACCAAACATATAAAGTTCATGCAATTCATACTTTATGCTAAACTCCATTCATGAACAAGCTTACTAAGAATTCATTAGTTTCAAGCTCACACAAAAAAAAAATAGAAGGACAAAGTAGTAATACCTACAACCTTACTATTCCATCACCATCCCCCACTAAGGGCAAACCCAATTAAGAGCAACTTAACCCAACCTTAAGAGGATCTTGACTTAACAACATTCATATTTTAACAATTACAAGTGATGACTATTTAGAAGGAATTTACAGTAAGGTGACTTCTAGGTCACTAAAACCCACAGCATCACCCTACCAAATAATGCATACTACCTTTACACCTAGGATCAATTATATACAAAGTACTCCAATCCATACTACGTAATCATGAATGTTCACACATCCCAACTAAGGCAACATTTGAAACATCATGCATATATTCAAAGGGACATATTGAACACCTTTATGCACATATTCCTATGGTAGCATGCTTTCATAGGTAGTCACTAAGAATTTCAAGCTCAAATAGTAATATCATAAGGCTACCTTTATGCAAAACCATATAGTAACACATCATTTCTGTCACACCCGAACTTCATACCCCAGATGAGATCGGCGTTGTTAACCTCTCAGAAGTCACAAACAAGCCTCTTCTTATCTTTCATCACAATCATACAGTCAAATTTTGCAGAAATTAAAAACTTTTATACTAATGAAGTATACTTAGACTTCATACTTAAGATTCATATAGACCATACGATATTCTAAAACTTGTCTCACATATATAACACCATGTAAAGAGTGTAAAGCCAATAATAGTCAATATGCCATATAGGCCTTAATACAAAAGAACATAACGGAATAACGTATACTAAAAACTACTAAATCTTCATAAGGCTGGAAACTGAAATGGTAACGTCCCGAACATGAGAACCTACCATGACTTGAAGAAAGAGTTTCAAGCTTCTTCAACTCGACCTGCTTAACTTCAATGTCCGGAACCTACAGTTGTAGTAAAATAAAGTAATGGGGTTAGTACGCCACATGTACTAAGTATGGGTATATGCACATAACACATAACACATAGGGACATGCATGAAAAAGTATCATTTATCATCTCATTATAAAAACATGCCAAGTCATATGAAAATCTTCAATGCACATACCATATAACATATACAAGCCAATTATTTCATCACTTAAAGCATGATCATAATCAAAGACATCTTCTCATGGCATCATGTAAACATTTCATATTCAATAGATCATATAAATCATAACATACAAAACATTTACTAATGATCACATATCCAACCTAAAAGTACAATGGTCATGTGAAGCCCCATAACCCCACATAACCAAGTAGATAAGATAGGAGACCATAAGTAAAGCTTTTCTTCATATAACTTGTAACATAGTTAGTTATCATTAACATAGCAATATAGCCAAAAAACATATTCATCATAATAGTCAACATTCATATAGAAGTAACATCATATATCATAAACATATATCTTTCATATCATCATATAACTTATGAGAAATCTCCTAGAACTTCCGTTAGAGTCAACTTGTGCAATGTCTACGTAGCGTCTCATACCACCACCTAAACTAAGCCAACTCCTCAAGTCACCCTAGTCGACGTTCATTTTCTTGTCTTTCGTTTTACATGAGGGAACATAGGCATTAACCGACATAGACCATGTGAGCTAAACATGGAATCTGGTGTCTTCCCCACTCAGAAAAGAGGTGGTCCTACCGGCCAAAGTGGAACCGAACATGACGTAGCTTTCTAGGTGGATCCACTAGCTAGTATCCTATGGTGGCAACATAGTTCAAGAACTAGGAGATATATTAGTGACCCATAGTTCCACATTATATGGCAGCCTCAATCTCATGAGAATCTTTGTGAACCTACCTTCCCGATGGGGAAGGGACACTTCCCATATCTAGTTCATCGGTGCTTAGCTTAATTCCCTTTTCTTGAAATCACCTTTAATTTGTCTTTTATAAAAAAAACTTATCATAGGTCATAGGAGATTATCTCCCTGTATAACATGATCATGAGCTCTTTTAGATTAGATGAGAATTGTCCTTTCATCGTAACCTATCTTTTCTTATGTGAGAATTAACATAACATAGTCACTTTGTGAAAACCTTACAAGGGATAACATAAACTTGCATATTCGTATTCTTATCATAATCTCACAATTTACATGTTCATAGACAGCATATTCACATAGCAACATCATACATACTTTCATAACATATCATCATGACTTATAGACTAGCATAAACATCTTAGAGTAATCACAATTTTAGAAGACTTACCTCTTGCTTCCAAGAATCTTATTCATCATGCAATATTCATATTCATACATAGTGAAATACTCTATGACATAATCAAGAACAAATCATAAAATCATGTACAAGATCAATGCAAAGCGTAGGAGAAGGGAAACGTGTCATAAAAGGGTTCATTCAAATCTTAAATTCTAACCCTAACGTTTTCATGTTATCAAACACTATACACAACCCATTCGAAACCATCACATAGAGAAAGATCATGTATCACACGTTATTCAAACATTATCAATCAATTATTCAATAGTTCATGCGAAATTACATATAGAAAAACGTTTACTTTTCATTGAAAATCATAAATCTAGGGTTAGAAAGAAAATCCGTTTTGTAGAGTAAAAACCCTAGTATTTGAAGTTCTTGAAATCTTAGTTGAAAGGACCTCTTGGGTAAAGGAATACCAAGAGTGAAAACCCATACATTAAATATGAATAAACCACAAAATATTGGTTGGAAACTTCGAAACCTTGGTCTTCTTCCTTAAGCTTTTCTAGTTCTTCAATGGAGTTTGGAAAAGAGAGCGTTCTTGAGAGATTAAGAGAATTCCGTTTGATTCTGATTTGGGATGTGTAATTGTGATCTAAAACTGACTTAATATCTTTATATATACGTCCCATATAACACCTTAAAGACCTTCCACTTAAATTACTTAAAACACCCCTCCTAAATTGACTACAACTAGGAGAACATTTGACTTAGGGTCTTCGGGTTTGACTAGGATTTAAATTAATTAATTAAGTTGCTAATTTAATTAATTAGGGGACCTAGAGTAATAAATAAAGTACCCCTAAGTCGTTTGGACCATAACCAATTAGCTAATTCCCAAAATGACCCTCCTAAATTGACAAGAAATAGAAGAACGCTTGACTTAACCAAAAACTGGAAATTGCTTAAGGGTTTCGGTTTTGACTTTTTAAATTAATTAATTAAGTTGCTAAATTAATTAATTAGGTAACCTAGGGTAATTACTAAAGTACGCCTAAGTTGTTAGGACCATAACCAACCCTTTGGACCATCCTAGGTTAGGTACTAGGTTGTCTCTTACTTGACTTAACCGAAATCTGGAAATTGCTTAGTGGTTTCGGTTTTGTCCACTTAAATTAATTAATTAAGTTGCTAAATTAATTAATTAAGTAACCTAGTGTAATTACTAAAGTACCCTTAAGTTTTTAAGACCATAACCAACCCTTTGGACCATCCTAGGTTAGGTACTAGGTTGTCTCTTAGTTAGTTACACAGTTTGGTGACACCCGATTAGGTCTTAGGTTGTCGGGCACCCTAGTTAGTTAATTTTAGTTGGTACTAGGTTAGTTAGTTAGTTATGGGCATTAGTTAGGACCTAAAATCAGTTAGGAGGCTCTGTCCCACGTGGCTGGACACGCCTGTCCCCTAACCTCTCTAACCGAATCGCTTAGAGTGGTCCCTTGGCCGGTTGCACATGTGCTTGCACATGTGTTGCGTGTATTTTCCTAACTAACTATTCGGGAAGATTCATTTGGAGTGTTTACTTATTGTCCCAAGGATCCTCACTATGTCCTTGGGCACTGCTTAATCTACATGATCATTTTAAATGGTAATATGCTATGGTACCTAGGTTTGACACTTGGATGCCTAGTATAATGTGAGTAAGCGATGAGGCTATGAATTGCAGAGATTATTTTAGCTTAGGGTCTTCATTGTAGGTACAATTCCTAAACAAGCTTGGATTGGAGCATTTGAACATCAAAGTATATTTTCATTTACTTATGTATACATAGAAATTGGTTAACATCCTTAAGCCAATATTCTCTAACATGCCCAATATTACTCAATATTGGGCATTGGGATGCCTATGTACCTCAATACCTATTCTTAAAACCTAATAGGCTCTTCACTAGACAAGTACACTTTCCGGAATGTTACAATTTCAAAAGAAACTCATGTCAACCATAATAACTTCTAACATGCTTTAAGTATATCATGATATACATTCTTCAACATAACATGATATTTCACATATGTCTCATCCATAGCTATAATTGGCATCACATCATCAAAACATGCCAAAATTCACCTTCACACATACTCATTCAACCATAAAACCAAGATAAGCATTAGCTCACCTTTTCTCCCTCAAGAATAAAGATACAATCTCATCCAAGAAATCATATCTAAAAGACCACCGGACAAGAAAACATAAGAGAGAGATCTTATACAGTTAAGTTCTATGGCACAATATGAGAATGATGAAGAAGGGAAATTCTATCGTCCTATAGCCTCTCGTACCATTTGATGTGTCGCGACTCACCACCAATGCTACGAGACTCTACTAGACGTGGCAATATGAGACTTTTAGAACCTAACACCACTTTATAAATCTCATGCTCTCATACCACATTTTGTCACATCCGGGGAATACCCCTTAGAAGTAACATGGCGTACTTGACCTCTCGGAGGTCTAATACAAGCCCATACTTATCATTCATCGCATTGACATAGTAAATTTATCGGAAAATTTAAAACTTTTCATAGCACATCATATGCTAGAAACTTCATCTCATATATAGATAAAACATAAGTCATAATACATATATAGACCTTAAGTCTCTTTGCTATCTTAGACTCAACAACATTAGAGTACATTAGGGACACGGACCATAAGACACATTACATAACTATACAATATTTAAAGACTTTACATTAAAGACATAAGTAGGAGATCCTTGAACTTAAGGATTCCTTTCATTGAGCTTGGGAATCAACTATCAAGCTCTTCACCATTCAAGACATCCTTTAAGCATACATAACATACACTTTGTGTAAAAAGTATAGAAGAATGGAATTAGTACAAGAATGCACTAAGTATGGCACCCATGCAAAAACATGCATTTAAAAGGGACATTTTACTTGAAATCATACTTCAGGCCATTTCGAGTAAATCATCATAAAACCTTAATTCAATAACATTTATATCATTCACATACTTCATATAAACATATTCAAACACTAAACATTACATAAGATCACATATAAAATTTATGACATTTTTGAGTCACATTACAGTGAGCTCTCTTTCCCGTAACAGTGAGCTTTATTTCCTTTTATTCATTAACTTCCCAAGTAACCCTCTAGTGATACTTGGTGCAATGCATCACCTTAAGGCCACAAAGAAACATACATATCATCTATACTATCCAACACATCATCATAGAAGTATAGTACAACCTAGACATATTTAAACCAATACCATAGGACAATTACAGTAACTACCTTTAACTTGCACCTATACCAACTTCACTTCACATTCATGCATTATAAAACCTTACTCACAATCCTAATCTAAGCCCACTAGTGCAATGTATATGTGAAGTCCCATAACCGCACACATACTTAGTAGACCTATCATAAGACCACAAGCTTACCATCCAATTCATACATAAACAAGTAAGCAGGGACAACTTCATTCATGTCAATACAAGACCTTCATCATATAGTCAATAATATCAACATCATGCATATAGAATCATACCATGCACATCTTCATAACAAGTAGACCAATACTACAAAGTCATGCATAAAGAACATATACATAGTGACATGTATTAGAACACCTTCCTAAGATTTCCTAAGGAGCTACTTGTGCAATATCTAGATGAGTTCATTACTTCCACCTATCCTAATTAACCTCCCTTAAGTCATCCTAGTTAGGGTCCTAGTCATTTACTTCCATTGTCCATTTTACTTTTGGGAAACTATAGCCTTAACCGACAATAAGACCATGGGTGCTAAACATGGAATTTGGTGTTCTAGAGCCTTACACCAATGGAAGGTGTTCCTACCTATCCAAGGTAGAACATTAACACATGCTAGCATACTAAGTGATATCACTTACTAGATCCTATGTGGCAAGCACAGTTTATGGAACTTGGAGTTACATGTGAAAACCCTCTTTATGCCTAATGGGGCATTATAGTTATTCACTTATGGAAACCCTCTTTATAACAATTTAGGCATTGTGGTTATCCACCTCATGAGATTTATGGTAGACCTACCTTTCCACATTGGAAAGGGACACACACTCATATACAAGTTCACTCGGTGCTAAGCTAAGTTCCCTTTATTGAAAAAGTCTTTACTATCATTTATTTATAAAACATAGGTTTAGGAGAGTCGTCCCCTCATATGCTTAGATCATAGGTCATAGGTGAAAGTTCATCAACCTAAATCATGTGAGGAATCCCTTCACATGAACATAGCATATGTAAAGCACCATCTAGTTTAGGGTACACATGAATACACCTTTCAAGGCCCCTATCTTGACTAGATCTTCATACATATGTGTGTGTATATATATATGTGATCAAACCTTCCACATAACACATAATTGCCACACATGGACATACATCATCTCATCCATGCATAAGTGTACAAGTGTAACTATATGAACCATGCTTTCATATAAACACAATTAGACAGTAGGTACAATCATACTTCATCATACCACATACTTCACATTATATCATATAAGACATGTTCATAACACACTTTCAAGGACTCAAGCATAGCATGCATAATAGTAGACATTAGTGAATATGATAACTACCTTGCATTTAGACACCATGACCTATACTACTTATAACATGCATGTAAAGTGAGTGTATGTGTACATTGGTCAACATGATCACATAATGGCTATCAACAACACATTGAGGCATCCACACTCTTAGACCATAATACTCTTTCAAGCATAGACCACACAACACACAATAGCATAGGAGACAAGTCAATTTCCTAATACATTTAAGACTCCTAACTTGTACTATTCATGCATTCACATAGGGGTACATAGGTAAGGTATTATTAACCATTTTTAACACATCAATGTCAGCACCTATACTAAACCCTAACATGGATATACTCATGCTTATACAATAGCCATACAACCTCGATCACAACTAGAATAGGAAAGTAGGCATAAACTTCTCATAGTATCATCATGAGCACATGTTCATATGTTCATCAATTTTCCTTCAAGGACATGGTCAACACATATATAATGACAATAAAGTAAACACCGCCACCGTAAGTGGACCATACCACACAATGTCATACAAGACTTTATCAACTACAATACTATAAGGAAAGTAGAAGAGATAAGCATTCTTACCAATTTCTCACCCTTTGATCATCATTGATTAATACACCTTTTTATCAACAATTAATATGGATATGGAAGTAGCTATATGTACTTTAATCATTAAATAAACCATGTAAAAGTCATCAAAAGAGCATGATTCAACTAGTGCACTATATCACATCTATGGTAGAAAGTAGAGAGTCATAGATCTCTATTAATACACTTTACTTTGTTTATCATGATTAACATTCATAATATACCAATAATAACAACCTAGGGCAGTAGCTATAGCCATAGAAATGAAGACTAAATCATGCTTCATCTACCCTAAATCGATACCACATTATGTTCATAGCATTAGCAACATTAAGGTTAAAACATGTAGATCAATCCTTATCAAGGTTCCTTTGATTAGATCATTAAGGGTTTAAACCCATAATTCATTCATAACATCAACCTGAAACAGTAGCTACAAGAACCATAACGAAATTCACTTTTATTCATTAAAAGGTGAATGCTACAATGAATCATGGAAAACTAGGCTAAGCATGTTCAAATCTTCATACACTAATCCTCATAGATTCTTCAACATAAATTCAACATAAATTCACGTAAATAACAGTAGATATAACCAATTCAACGTAATAGAATCATAATTCAATCGATAACAAGTCAAGATCACAAAGCCCATGCAAAGACTAAATCAAGTTTGGAAGGGACATGAGTTCATCATGTAATTGGAGTCAAAATCACGTTAAAACCACTGTATTAACTTCAACTCATCATGATTTAATCGTTCAAAACATTTTTAGAAAGAACGCATGGATAGATTGAAGAAGGAGAACTTTGATCATATTTTTCTCTTTGAAATCTTTGAGATTAACTCTCTAGATGGAAGGATAATAGAGATGAAGATCACCATACCTTTATATACATGAATACCTATAAAACTTGGTGAAAAAATCATGCCATTCCAATCTCAGAGCTGTTCTTGAGCTTCAACAACAATGGGGGTTTCTAGGGAGATGATTTTTGGAGGGAAAGATTTGTTACGTGTGTATGGGATTGGGAATGGGAGATTCACGTGTTTGATGACTTATATACACCCAAAATTAGGTAAACAACTCAATTAGAGTTGGTTTAGGACGTGGAGTGAATTTCCCATTCACCCCTTTAAAGAACCAGTACGCAGGCACAGGTTGCAGGCCACCATCGACGGAGCCATCTAATGGTCGTAGGTCAATCGACGGGTTGTGCATTGGCTTTCGTCGATTGGTCCTTGGACAATTTTGTCTTGAGACATGCCCAAGCTAAGTACCAATTGACGAGACCTCACCTACGGGCCGTTGGTTGACCAACTGGCCGTCGTTTGGTCTGTCGATTAACAGTGCCACGGCAGTGTCTTGACCAGCCTTGGGTCCTTCTTGTGGGCCCTTTTGCGGTGCCCTTTAGAAGTCATACCCAAACGTTTCCAACGCAAATACAACCCTTAAAAGGTTGTAGACATTCCACATAAAATTCACCCAAAACAAACACCTGGAACACGTCCAAATATGCAAGGCCCCATCAAGACGTACATGAATGTCTCAAGGGCTAACTTTCGAACGTCTTGGACGTTCTTGGACGTTTGACCTTCAAACTTCTCGAAACTTCATATAATACTATTTAACATCATTATAACTCATTTTAAGACTCTTTAGGCTCATTTCATACAATTTTAAGCATGCATAAACACATGAGGCACATAGGTGACTAGTCGTCGAACGTTTTTGTCGACCCTTGACGTTTGACTTCCAATTCACCTCAAACTTTGCACACTTCCTCTTAAACATATTATGAGACATTTTATAACCTTATAATATTAAGACAAACATGTTAGGATCTAGACACCCTATCTCATTTTGGGGGTCTTACAATATCCCCCACTTGGGAACATTCGTCCTCGAATGACACTTAGAACATTTCAATCACAACAAGGACTTCAATGCATCATAGAGCAGTTTATCTTAATCATAACATCATCACATAGAATTTAATGCACCAAAATTACGAGGAAAACAACTTCACATTATTTAGCACTAAATGCACACAAGCAAGCAAAACTTCAATTCACTCACTCTTTAATGCATCAAACACAAAGACTATTATCATGCTTATAGGAGGTACATTCTTCTCCAAATGACAACATGGTCATTTCACTTCAATTCATTAAGAGATAATCTTGAAAGGCCACACATAGGCAGATTTACAACATATCCTCAAAAACTATTTAAGTACTCATACTCCAATGCACATAGTCTTGAGTTAATTGAATCAACAAAGATCTTTATTAATTATACCTAGTGTCATGAAGGTCATACTCAATCATACCATGCTTAGTTGTGTCCATGGAGGAATGTCCCTTTCCTCAACACACTTACATGTATCATGAGTTCACACCTTAGCAAAGTACAAGGTCGATTTCCTTTTAAAATGAGAAATTTCTCAACTTTTAAATAAAGCCATGCTCATGTTTCCTTCCTAGTGAAGTCCAAATGGTAAGTCACACCAAATACATCACAACAAATAGGAAGCCATTTCACAAAATTTCAAATTCTAACATAGCACTAGCCTTTACAGTAAGCCTCATTTGGGAAAAACAAAACAAATTATAGGCACACACATGAACACTTAGCTAAACATGCTTTCACTTTTCAAGGGGATAATGCACAAGTACCCCCTCAACCTATGCCCGAAATCTCAGAGACACACTTATACTATACTAAGGTCCTATTACCCCCGTGAACTTATTTTTTAAATAATATTCTACCCCTTTTCGGTCTACGTGGCACTAATATGTGGGCCCAACGCTGGTTGACTTTTTTTCAAACTAGTGCCACATAGGTTGAAAAGGGATAGAAAATTACTTATAAAATAAGTTCAAGGGGGTAATACAACCTTAGTATAGTATAAGTGTGTCTCTGGGATTTCGGGCATAGGTTGAGGGGGTACTTGTGCATTTTCCCCTTTTCAAGAGTGGGCCTAAAATCATACTTTCTAAACCATACAAGTCACAAAATTTTCAAGAGACTGTCACGATCGGAATCTAGACCCCAGACGAGACAGGCGTCGTTGACCTCTCAGAGGTCGCAGACAAGCCTACATACGTCATTCTTACTTCATCTAGGTTAATTTTAGTGGAAAATTTGAACTTTTTGTTTTCTTATTTCATGCTAAGCATTTTAAACTTAACATCATAGGCGTTCACAAATCAACTATCTAATATAGAGATAATCAAATGAAAGAAACAGTTCATAATTGCATTAAACGTATTTTTGCCAAAACGGCACCAATAAAAAGTCTGAAATGAAGGTGGAAAGAAACACTAATGGAACATGCTCCACTAGCTAAAGTCTACATCTAAGCTAGATAATAATGGTAGACATCCTCGAAAGCATGAGGGCCTACCAAGTCCGGATGAAAGCTCCACGTCCGGATAGCAGCAACGTCAACCTGTAAGCTCTAGCGTCCACCTGTGCCTGCACCTAAAAATATAGAGTTGTATGGGATTAGTACACACTTGTACTAAGTATGGGTATATGCAAGCACACACCAAGGACATGCATGAGTAAGAATAGCTCTTTCCTAACAACATGATTATGGAAAGTCAAGTCAGTGGACTTGCCAAATTGGGATTAGGAAAGTCAGTGAACTTTCCAAATTTGGATTACGAAAGTCAGTGAGCTTTCCAAATTTGGATTAGGAAAGTCAGTGAGCTTTCCAAATTTGGATTAGGAAAGTCATGCCATGAGAGTAACATGCATCATTATACTTATCATATTGCACACAACACATAACATCTTACACATAGCACATATCATATTGCATATAGCACATAACATCTTTCATATCATTCATTCATATGCCATGAGACCTTGGAATCATGGACTTGACATTAAGACTACCCAAAATGAGGGCTTAACATATAGGACCTCAACTAGGGAGTCTTCCTTAGGAAACACAGAGTCTTCTTCATTCATTCATACGTACTTCATTTCATTCATTCATAAGCTAGTGTAAACACCAGCTATACCTAGGATTTAGTTTAAGACTCTCATCGGGTTTGCTGTGCAATGATCAAGAATAACCTAGTGTCATTACTTGAGTCTAGCTCACCTCTTGATTATCCTATCCTAACACCTTTGGTATCGTTCATTTCATTATGTGCATCATTTGAGGTTGGCCTCATTCATTCATTGGGAACTTTAACTTTAACCGACATAGATCCTGTGAGCATCATGAAATCAAGTGTCTCCCGCACACCGAAAAGAGGTGGAATCACCGGCCAAAGTGACCCAAAACATGCTAGAGTACATGGGAATTTAACCCCGCCAGATCCCTATATTGGCAGTATAGGTTCGAAGACTAGGAGATATAAGGAGACCCATACGCGGCATGCCGGACAGTCTCATCTCATGAGACTTACGTCAACCTCCTCCCTTCCCGAAAGAAGGCATCACCGCTCATAGCTAGTCTATCGGTGCTCAGTATAAAGTTCCATTTCATTCAACTAATACGTCATGGAAGCTGGCTTCTAGTACGAGGAAATCATAGCTCAATAGATGATTTATCATCTCATCATTAGTATTAAGTATACATTATTCTCAATACTTTCATTACAGTGTTCATAGAGACTGGTCTCTTCATTAACTTTATACTCTCATAGGTGAGTACGTTTTGATAACATTTACTTAGGCTCATTTGAGATTGCTCTCATCTTTTACATTAGCCTCTTATCATGTTGTCACCACATTCATTAACTTTAGCACATTGCTCTTCATAATTACTCACCCCTTATTACGTGAATGTTCATTTCATCATATGCCAATGCACTTGACCATTTGGTGTGTTTCGCACTCTTACTTAACCCTTCTAGGGTTTCATCATTTCATTACATAATATTCATTTCATCGTATGCCAATACACTTGGCCATTTAGTGAGTTTTACACTCATACTTAACCCTTCTAGGTTTACATTATTTCATTACATACATCTTAGGTTCACTTATTTGTAAACGTATGTTAGACTTATGGGTCTATACATACAAGTCATGAGGCTTCATTCATAGTTCGTTTAAGTGATTCATATCTTCCTAAGATTATGTGGTACAAGACTTATGCATCTTGTAAGTATATCGAAGTCTCAATTTAATTCTTATAGACAACATTCGTTAATTATTTAAATCACGTAAGACTTATGTGTCAATACGGAAGTTGGGCAAGGGAACCCGCTTTCGAATCGCTTGAACAACACTTAGCCATTTTCCTTAACTTTCAATTTTTGTGTCCCTTGGCTTGGGGATCCAGGTTCGATCCCCAATGGCCACATTAATTTTTCCCTTTTTTTTTCTTCTCTTTTAAATTGTTATAGCTTACTGAGGGGCGTGGGATCGATTCCCCATGACCCCAAAGTTTTTAATAAATTTTTTCTACCTTCTCCTATGCTCCTATTTCGCTACTAACCAAGGGGTTGTGGGATCGATCCCCCACAGCCTCCTTTTTTTTGTTTTAATTTACTGCAGTTGCTGAGGGGCGTGGGATCGATTCCCCACGACCCTTTTTTTATAATTATTTCTGCATTCTCTTCGGGGCGTGGGATTGATTCCCCACGACCCCATATATATATTTTTTAAATAAACTGGGGTCTTCCATGCGTGGGATCGAAACCCCACAACAACATTTTATTTTTATTCCCTTTTGCCCTGGCGAATTTCGCTGACCACAACCCTAGTTTGAGCCCCGCCTAACACCTTATTTTTTTGTTTATTTATTAGGGTAAGCCTTAGTAAGGTCCTGGGTTCGATACCTGCAGACCTCACTTATTTATTTTTTTAATTTTTTTGACGTCCAAAATTACCAGATTCTTTCTAAATCCTATTTCCAGGTTCTGGAAATTTATTCCACGATTTTTCTGCACTTTTTTCATCAACTTACACATTAGTTCTTAGGGAAATTTCATAGTTCATTTATAATGTTTTAGGTGCATTTTCATGGATTCGTTTAGCCAAAAGATTGTTACTTAAATCAGCCACATTTCATCTTATATGAACATCACGATTTATATAGATTTATGCACGTAAAATAACAACCAAAACGTTACACATTGTGGAGCATCAAACTGAGAACATTAGTCATAGTCACATTCTTGCACACACATGCACATAGTTTCGAAAACACATAGGTTGTCATTCATACGATTTCAAATACACAAACATAAACATATTCATCACGAAAACACAACATACACCTAAATCTACCAGCAATCATACCCAACCTATGAATCATTGGGAGCTAGTGATAGGGACATGCAACGGGGAACAACCCGAGTTTTCGGACTGAATAATCTGAACCTTAAGGGGTCTCTTGGGAAAGGGACCAAGAGAGAAGAGAACCCATAGCTTTTTGGCGTTCAAACCTCGACTTGCTGCCCAAATAACTCCTCCAAACACACGTCCAACACCAAAAGTTCAACACTAAACTCAACGGAAAACCTTCTCTTTGCCTACGTGATTGATTAGTTGTTTGTTTATAATTTTCGTTGTGAGTTCTTCAAGTGTGAAGAAATTTGGTTTACCTACTATTCTTGTACTTTATTTGGCAGAGAGAACGTGAATATGAAGAGAGAATGATCGTGTGTTGAGAGATAGGCGTGAGAGGAGAGAGTTATATTAGGCTTAGGAGTCTAGTTTAGGACTTAGTCAAATAAGGTTTAGTTAATTATTAAAAAACTGATTTTCTTTTATTTAAATAAGCTAATAAATAATAAATATAAATTAATTATATTAATTTACCAACTTAAATTAAAACAATTTTAATTCATTGCTTCCACCTACGTTCGAACCCAGGTGGAGCAAGACTTCACTTCAAGAGCAAATTTTCGGCCCTCTCTCCCCAAATTGCCCCTCCACCTTATTAATTAAATAATTAATTATATATTTAGGGTAATTACGATACTACCCTTAGCCTGGAAAAAGACCATTTTACCCCTAGACCCTCCAAACCTAAGATTTCCCCTTTTTAAGTCCGGTAAAGACTCCTTCGAGTAAATCTTCGTATTCGAGAGCCCTACATGGTTGGACCCAACCTTTCCAAGATCAACTAACTCGCCAAGTTAGTTGGCTTGGCTGTAGCAAGGGTTCCAAAGTCTGGTTCTACGCGCATCAATCTGTGTGAACCCTGGTCTAATCGTAGGCATTCTAGACACATTAAGCATTACTTATCATATCCATTTTTAGGGTTGTTACAGAGACTCCACATATATCATTTTAAAGAGACTCAGCTCTTCGTTATAAGGCTAAACATTACACCTCACAAGTGATTACAACCAAGTTCTTATCTTATCTCATGAAGTCAAATGTACCATTAGCATGTTAGGATGTACAATACTCATGAGAAAACATGCATTAAATACAAATTTCCAATCATGCACTTTCAAATCTTAAAAATACCTTTAAGGTAATGTCAATCAATACATACCAAACATATAAAGTTCATGCAATTCATACTTTATGCAAAACTCCATTCATGAACAAGCTTACTAAGAATTCATTAGTTTCAAGCTCACACACAAAAAAAAAATAGAAGAAAAAAGTAGAAATATCTACAGCCTTACTATTCCATCACCATCCCCCACTTAGGGAAAACTCAATTAAGAGCAACTTAACCCAACCTTAAGAGGATCTTAACTTAACAACATTCATATTTTCACAATTACAAGTGATGACTATTTAGAAGCAATTTACAGTAAGTCAACATAGTAACACCAAGGCATTCTAAACCTTATCATATTAGGCAAATCATCAAGTTAGATCATTCCATTCAACCACATAAGGTTTTCATACAATACAATAGACACAAATGGTGATACAATATTAGGGGAAGACAACAAGGAGACTTAGCCATAAAAATTCTTCTTTTCCCTAGAACATCACAGTAAGGTGACTTCTAGGTCACTAAAATCCACATCATCACCCTACCAAATCATGCATACTACCTTTACACCTAGGATCAATTATATACAAAGGACTCCAATCCATACTAGGTAATCATGAATGTTCACACATCCCAACTAAGGCAACATTTGAAACATCATGCATACATTCGGACATATTGAACACCTTTACGCACATATTCCTAGGGTAGCATGCTTTCATAGGTAGTCACTAAGAATTTCAGGCTCAAATAGTAATATCATAAGGCTACCTTCATGCAAAACCATATAGTAACACATCATTTAAAAAAAAACTCATGTCAACCATAATAACTTCTAACTTGCTTTAACTATATCATGATATACATTCTTCAACATAACATGATATTTCACATAAGTCTCATCCATAGCCATAATTGTCATCACATCATCAAAATATGCCAAAATTCACCTTCATACATACTCATTCAACCATAAAACCAAGATAAGCATTAACTCACCTTTTCTCCCTCAAGCATAGAGATACAATCTCATCCAAGCAATCACATCTAAAAGACCACCAAACAAGAAAACAAAAGAGAGAGATCTTATAGAGTTAAGTTCTATGGCACGATATGAGAATGATGAAGAGGGAAACTCTATCGTCCTATAGCCTCTCGTACCATTTGATGCGTTGCGACTCACCACCACTGCTACGAGACTCTACTAGATGTGGCAATATGAGACTTTTAGAACCTAACACCACTTTATAAACCTCATGCTCTGATACCACGTTTTGTCACATCCGGGGAGCACCCACTAGAAGAAACATGGCGTACTTGACCTCTCGGATGTCTTATACAAGCCCATAGTTATCATTCATCGCATTGAAACAGTAAATGTAGCAGAAAATTAAAAAAAATTCATAGCACATCATATGCTAGAAACTTCATCTCATATATAGATAAGACATAAGTCATAATACATATATAGACCTTAAGTCTCTTTGCTATCTTAGACTCAACAACATTAGAGTACATTAGGGACACGGCCCATAAGACACATTACATAACTATACAATATTAAAAGACTTTACATTAAAGACATAAGTAGGAGATCCTTGAACTTAAGGATTCCTTTCGTTGAGCTTGGGAATCATCTATCAAGCTCTTCACCATTCAAGACATCCTTTAAGCATCCATAACCTACACTTTGTGTAAAAAGTAGAGAAGAATGGGATTAGTACAAGAATGCACTAAGTATGGCAACCATGCAAAAACATGCATTTAAAAGAGACATTCTCCTTGAAATCATACTTCAGGCCATTTTGAGTAAATCATCATAAAACCTTAATTCAATAACATTTATATCATTCACATACTTCATATAAACATATTCAAACACCAAACATTACATAAGATCACATATAGAATTTATGACATTTTTGAGTCACATTATAGTGAGGTCTCTTTCCCTTAACAGTGAGCTTTATTTCCTTTTATTCATTAACTTCCCAAGTAACCCTCTAGAGATACTTGGTGCAATGCATCACCTTAACGCCACAAGGAAACATACATATCATCTACACAATCCAACACATATCATCATAGAAGTATAGTACAACTTAGACATATTTCAACCAATACCATAGGACAATTACAGTAACTACCTTTAACTTGCACCTATACCAACTTCACTTCACATTCATGCATTGTAAAACCTTACTCACAATCCTAATCTAAGCCTACTAGTGCAATGTATATGTGAAGCCCCATAACCTCACACATACTTAGTAGACCTATCATAAGACCACAAGCTTACCATCCAGTTCATACATAAACAGGTAAGCAAGGACAACTTCATTCATGTCAATACAAGACCTTCATCATATAGTCAATAATATCAACATCATGCATATAGAATCATACCATGCACATCTTCATAACAAGTAGACCAATACTACAAAGTCATGCATAAAGAAAATATACATAGTGACATGTATTAGAACACCTTCCTAAGATTTCCTAAGGAGCTACTTGTGCAATGTCTAGATGGGTTCATTACTTCCACCTATCCTAATTAACCTCCCTTAAGTCATCCTAGTTAGGGTCCTAGTCATTTACTTCCATTGTCCATTTTACTTTAGGGAAACTATAGCCTTAAACAACACTAAGACCATGGGGGCTAAACATGGAATTTGGTGTTCTAGAGCCTTACACCAATGGAAGGTGTTCCTACCTATCCAAGGTAGAACATTAACACATGCTAGCATACTAAGTGATATCACTTACTAGATCCTATGTGGCAAGCATAGTTTATGGAACTTGGAGGTACATGTGAATACCCTCTATATGCCTAATGGGGCATTATAGTTATTCACTTATGGAAACCCTCTTTATACCAATTGAGGCATTGTGGTTATCTACATCATGAGATTTATGGTAGAACTACCTTTCCACATTGGAAAGGGACACACACTCATATACAAGTTCTCTCGGTGCTAAGCTAAGTTCCCTTTATTGAAAAAACCTTTATTATCATTTATTTATAAAACATAAGTTTAGGAGAGTCGTCCCCTCATATGCTTAGATCATAGGTCATAGATGAAAGTTCATCAACCTAAATCATATGAGGAATCCCTTCACATGAACATAGCATATGTAAAGCACCATCTAGTTTAAGGTACACATGAATACACCTTTCAAGGCCCCTCTCTTGACTAGATCTTCATACATGTGTGTGTGTGTATATATATATGTGAGAAAACCTTCAATATAACACATAATTTCCACACATGGACAGACATCATCTCATCCATGCATAAGTGTACAAGTGTAACTATATGAACCATGCTTTCATATAAACACAATTAGACACTAGGTACAATCATACTTAATCATACCACATACTTCACATTATATCATATAAGACATGTTCACAAGACACTTTCAAGGACTCAAGCTTAGCATGCATAATAGTACACATTAGTGAATATGATAACTAACTTTCATTTAGACACCATGACTTATACTACTTGTAACATGCATGTAAAGTGAGTGTGCGTGTACATTGGTCAACATGATTACATAATGTCTATCAACAACACATTGAGGCAGCCACCCTCTTAGACCATAAAACTCTTTCAAGCATAGACCACACAACACACAATAGCATAGGAGATAAGTCAACTTCATATTACATTCAAGACTCCTAACTTGTACTATTCATGCATTCACATAGGGGTACATAGGTAAGGGATTATTAACCATTTTTAACACATCAATGGAAGCACCTATATTTTACCGTAACATGGATATACTCATGCTTATACAATAGCCATACAACCTAGATCACAACTATAATAGGAAAGTAGGCATAAACTTCTCATAGTATCATCATGAGCACATGTTCATATGTTCATCAATTTGACTTCAATGCCATGGTCAACACATATATAATGACAATAAAGTAAACACCACCACCATAAGTCAATGCCATGTTCAACACATATATAATGACAATAAAGTAAACACCACCACCATAAGTGGACAATACCACACAATGCCATACAAGGCTTTATCATCTACAATACTATAAGGAAAGTAGAAGAGATAAGCATTCTTACCAATTTCTCACCCTTTGATCATCATTGATCAATACACCTTTTTATAAAATATTAATATGGATATGGAAGTAGCTATATGTACTTTAGTCATCAAATAAACCATGTACAAGTCGTCAAAAGAGCATGATTCAACTAGTGCACTATATCACATATATGGTAGAAAGTAGAGAGTCATAGATCACTCATTAATATACTTTACTTTGTTTATCATGATTAACATTCATAATATACCAATAATACCAACCTAGGAGCTATAGCCTTAGAGATCAAGACCAAATCATGCTTCATCTACCTAAATCGATATCACATTATATTCATAGCATTAGCAACATTAAGGTTAAAACATGCAGATCAATCCTTATAAAGGTTCCTTTGATTATATCATTAAGGGTTTATACCCATAATTCATTCATAACATCAACCTAGAATAGTAGCTATAAGAACCACAACGAAATTCACTTTTATTCATTAAAAGGTGAATGTTACAGTGAATCATGGAAAACTAGGCTAAGCATGTTCAAATCTTCATATTCTAATCCACATGGATTCTTCAACATAAATTCAACATTAATTCACGTTAATAATAGTAGATATAACCAATTCAACATAATAGAATCATAATTCAATCGATAACAAGTCAAGAACACAAAGCCCATCCAAAGACTAAATCAAGTTTGTAAGGGACATGGGTTCATCATGAAATTGGAGTCAAAATCACGTTAAAACCACTGTATTAACTTCAATTCATCATGATTTAATTGTTCAAAATATTTTTAGAAAGAACCCATGGATAGATTGAAGAAGGAGAACTTTGATCATATTTTTCTCTTTGAAATATTTGAGATTAACTATCTAGATGGAAGGATAACTAGAGATGAAGATCACCATACCTTTATATACATGAATACCTCTAAAACTTGGTAAATAAATCATGCCATTCCAAGCTCCAAGCTGTTCTTGAGCATCAACAACAATGGAGGTTTCTAGGGAGAAGATTTTTGGAGGGAAAGATTTCTTACGTGTGTATGGGATTGAGAATGGGAGTTTCACGTGTTTGATGACTTATATACACCCAAAATAAGGTAAATAACTCAATTAGAGTCGGTTTAGGACATGGGGTGAATTTCCCATTCACCCCCTTAATGAAAAAATACGCAGGCTCAGGTTGCAAGCCACCATCGACGGAGCCATCTATTGGCCGTAGGTCAGTCGACGGGCCGTGCATTGGCTTCTGTCGATTGGTCCTTGGCCAATTTTTGGCTTGAGACCTGACCAAGCTAAGTACCAATCGATGATACCTCACCTAGGGGCCGTTGGTTGACCAACTGGCCGTCGTTTGGTCTGTCAATTGACACTGCCAAGGCAGTGTCTCGACCAGCCTTGGGTCCTTTTTGTGGTCCCTTTTGCGGAGCACTTTAAAAGTCGTACCCGGAAGTTTTCAACGTAAGTACAACCCTTAACACGTTATAGACATTCCAGATAATTTTAACCCAAAACAAACACCTGCAACACGTCCAAACATGCAAGTCCCCATCAAGACGTACATGAATGTCTCAAGGGCTAACTTTCAAACGTCTTGGATTTTCTTGGACGTTTGACCTCCAAACTTATCGAAACTTCATATAATACCATTTAACATCATTATAACTCATTTTAAGACTCTTTAGTCTCATTTCATACAATTTTAAGCATGCATAGACACATGAGGCACATAGGTGACTAGTCGTCGAACGTTTTGGTTGACCCTTGACGTTTGACTTCCAATTCACCTCAAACTTTGCACACTTCCACTTAACCATATTATGAGCCATTTTAGTACTTTATAATCTTAAGACAAACATGTTAGTCTCTAGACACCCTATCTCATTTTGGGGGTCTTACAGGGGACCGACTCAATGGGAGGAATTTCGAAGTCTAAATCTTGGACTCTCACTATATGATATAGAAAACCTTTGGAGATCATTTTGCATGCTTTTAGACAAGAGATTATACGACCTCTAGGTATAGAATTTTCCCCCTTCCACTCTACAACGGGTTCATTTGGAAAGTTAAACTCCACCACCCTCGTTCTACAATCTATAGAGGCAAAGCAAGCATGTAACCAATCCATACCCAAAATGACATCAAAATCAAACATATCAAGTTCAACTAGTTCAACATAAGAAACTCTATTGGGCAACATTATAGGAAAGTTTTTGTACACCCTTTTTGCAACAACCGACTCACCCACCGGGGTAGACACTATAAAAGGTTCATGCAAGATATCGGGTAAAATGTCAAACTTTTTTGCTACAAGAGGGGTAACAAATTACAAGGTAGCACCGGGATCAAGTAAACCATATACATCAATAGAAAAGACTTTCAACATACCGGTCACCACATCGGGGGAAGCCTGTTGCTCACACATAGTGCGGAGAGCATAGAAGCAGTTATTCTTAGGAGAATCCTTAGAACCACGTGCTTGAGCTTGAACACTTCCCTTGTCTTGACCCTTCACATTAGGGCAATCTCAAACCTTGTGCCCAATTTTTCCACAACTAAAACACTTGTCCGGTGCTTCTTGCCACACTCACCACAAGTTGGCTTCTCCCTTGGTGAACTAGTACCTCTTCCCTTTTTAGGCTTAGGGTTTGCAACCTTATCACCACGAGCCTTAGGCAACTTGGATGGAACTTCATTTCTTGAACCTAGGCTTGTCTTGGATCTCAAGCATACCCTTTGAAGAACCACTATCAAAAGATCTTGCCCTCTTGGCATCTCTACTCTTCCTCTTAGCCCTTGCCTCCTCCACTTGTCGAGCATAAACCATGAGGCGAGAAATTTTCATATTGTCATGTAGCATAGCCGAATGACATTCCTCTTGCAAATCATCCGACACCACCGTCACAAAATGGCTCATTTCATCCCTAGGATCGAAAACCAAAGAAGGAGCATACTTGCACAATTTAGTGAATTTCAAAGAGTATTCAAGCACTCATACCTCCTTGACGAAGGTTGATGAACTCCACCACTTTGGCTTCCCTCATCTCCCTAGGAAAGAATCGATTAAGAAAAGCCTTTTTGAAAATCTCTGAAGTTACCGGTCCACCCCCTAGAGGCCTATTTCCCTCCATTGTACATACCAAGTTAGAGCCACATCTTTGAGTTGGTAAGTTGCTAACTCGGCCTTCTCACTAGTAGTCAACCCCATAGCATAAAGGATCTTGTATATTTCATCAATGAACTCTTGGGGGTCTTCTTAAACCTTGGACCCATAAAAAGTAGGAGGATTCATCCTTGTGAAATCCCGTAGACGGGAGTCCATGATAGCAACTTATTGATTAGGTCGGGGTACAACATCCCGATTAGCTTGGACCGTCATGTCTTGGGCTTGAGTAGTAATGGCTTTGGCCATTTGAAAGAGAGTGGCCCTTATGTTCTCATCCGTCAAAGGAGGAGGATTCACTGGAGCTTGGTCATCATTAGCATCTTCTTTCAAGAGGAGGGACTTGATCACCACGGGGAGGAGATCCCGCATTGGCAATCTCTTCCTCAAGTCTCCGTGCTGCATTCCTTCGAATATTCATTGCCTATAACCAAAATAAGGTTTAGGTGAAAGCACACAATAAGTATACTCTAGAGGCATGATATTGGATTTCCAAGAAATAGAGAGTTTCCTAAGCATCTCATAGATTCCTATTCATAAGTGTGGCGCGCTTTACAATTATGAGTACGAATCTAAATAGTTGTGGTTGAGAGAAACATCGACATCAACATAATTAAACTCATGCTCTGATACCAAGTTTGTCAAATCCGAGGAGCACCCCCTAGACGTAACCGGCGTCCTCCTCCTATTTGAGGACTAAGACTAGCCTCTAAGCATACATAATTACATTCATAAGGTGAAAATGTGGAAAAATTTAAAACTTTTCATTACTTCTACATTGAGGTTTACATAGACCTCTACATACACATAATATATTCATATCGAGTATACATAGATCCTTCGTATAGGAAGATTACATAGTCTTCTTCTTTTATTGCACATAAGTATATATATAAGACAGAACATAGTCTTTAAAGATGGTCTCATCTCATAACCATCTATCAAGATTAGAGCAAATTGGGCATAACCCATACATCAATGTAAAGAGCCACATATAGGCTATACAATCCGTACTCAAATGAAAAGAGAAAGAACATAGGAGTCTTAAAACTAAAACAACTTCATAAGCTCGATATTGGAATCGCCCTTAGAAAGTGAGGACGTACCCACTTGGATGATTGAGAAATTCCAAGTCTTCTTCAAAGTTGTCTCAAAGAGCCCTCAACGATCGGAACCTAAAATGTCGGGGAAAAAGGGATAAAATGGGGTTAGTACACCACTTGTACTAAGTATGAGACCATATGCACATATAGGATCAAATCATGCTTAAAAAGTGACATTTCATTAAAATATGCTATTTTACCTTTTTAAAGACTTATGCATGATCAAGCAAACCATACCAATCATCAAGATATATTCACTAAGTCGAATCAAGTAACATAATTGTCCACATACTTGAACCCATAATCTAATACAACCTTACCATGAAGTAATAACATCACAAGCATGAATAAGAGTTCAGCATATCATAATAAAGTAAGACAACTACTCATGAATCCTCATAAAGTCCACAAGTGCAATGACCAAGCAAAGCCCCATAACCCTACTTGATCAAGTAACCCAACAAGAACCATGACTAATATCCAACAAAATCACTACCGTAGTGAACCCTACCTTCCTTGTTTGGGAAAGTGTCACCCCTTCACATACAATATCACTCGGTGCTAAGCTAGAGTCCCTTTTGAAATGTCTTTAATATCTTTATTAATCATCATAACTTATTGTAGGGCATATGGTCTAGCCCTAGTATAATCATCATTATTATAGCTCAATAAGAATTGCATGAGTATAATCCTTTCATTACAATTCATATAAGTGAGGTTAGCACATTTACATATTCATTCATGATAAGGCACATTGATAATCATCACCATCCTTATAACTTTTACATCTTAATCAACCTCACAACCATAGTCAAGACATTTAAATTCAACATCATACCACCCTATAAATCCTAATACAAGGCATACTCCAAGACAACATCATGACTTAATCACAATTAACCATAATTTGATGTAAAGAATAGGGATCATTAGACTTACCAAGTCTCCTTCATAATCCATCATCAAGGTCTTACCATCAACCCTTACCTCCACCCAATTAAGGTATAGTCTCATCATAAAACAATAACTAACATAATAAAAAGACTAATTGAATCACTACATCACCATTCATTACTAGTTCATAGCATAAGAGAAGATACTTAGGTCGATTCACAACATACTTCATAACCTAGATCAATTTCTCAAGAACTAGCATGATAGGACTATAATTCATCATATTCTATTCATGATTGATACAATAACATCATCTAGTAGTAATTCAATCAATAATCAAGTCAAATTGAACCAATATTACACCATTAATATCAAGATCATAACCTAGGGATAAGGGGTGAAGGTCATCTTCTACAAACTAGACCAAACCATCAAGATATATCATAGTTAATTTAGAATACATGTTAATCTATTCATAATATCCAAAAGAAATCATAAACAAATCAATTCATAACATTAATTTCGAGATTAGATGAAACCCACTTGAAAACTCAACTTTTGAAATTACATTGAAGGAACACTTGGAGGAAGAGGTCTCAAAGGTGAATTAGATCCCATAACTTAATGTTTGATGAAGAATTGATGGTGAAATCTTCCCTTTACAGCCCCTAAACCCTAACCTAGTTTGGTCTTCAATGTAGTTCGTCAACTAGAGAGAGATAAAAGAGAGAAGGAAGAGAATTTGGGTTTGTGAGTTATGAGAGTTTAGGTTAATCTAATGGGGTTGGGGCCTTTATATGGGGAGTTAATCAACTTAATTAGACTTTCCTTAACCCCTAAATAACCACCTAACCCTTTAATTAATTATTTGGAAGCATTTAAAAACGTGCAGCAAAATTCCAGTGACCACAGATAACACCACGATCGACGGATCGTGGGTCAATCGAGGGCCACTGTGCCCTTCCGTGCTTCACATCCGTCGTCTTGGTAAGAGACTGTGCAAAATGACCCCTCCAGGATTTTGGCTAAGTGACCATCGACGGTGTCCATCGACGGCTCATCGATTGGCACACGACCCGTCAATGGCACTCGTCTGTGCACACTGCCTTGGGTAGTCCTTTGACCCCAAACGCAAGGGTCCTCCTTAAGGGCCCTTGGTTGGTACTTGGGGAGTAGTACCCGGAATATTCAACCATGAATCAACTTAGAAACATGTTAGACACCCTTTCACCAATTTGTATGAATTTACGACTCCTAAAAGCTAATCAAATAGGCTAAGACACGCTAGTACCTCTTTGAACTAGTTTCCGAACGTCATGGACGTTCTTAGATGTTTTGGTTTCTAGACTTCATAAATAACTTATATTCATTAAAATGGACCTTAAAATAGTGTCTATACCTTATGACACTTATGTTAGGCTCTAGAACATGTCTTAGATTTTCGAAGTGTTACATCATAGATGAGAGAGTCCTTTCATCAACCTAATTCATGTGAGAAAACCTTTCACATGGACATTGAACATTCAAGCCCCATCTAGTTTAGGATACTCTTGAGAATACCTTTCAGGAGCCCCTCTATTTACTAGATCATCATACATGCATAATGGACATGTTTTCATGTGTGTGTGTACATATATGGGAGCAAACCTTTCACATAAACACCTTTAGACCACACATGTTCATACTTCATTTCATTCATGCATAAGTGTATAGGTGTAACTATATGAGCAATCCTTTCATATAAACACATTTAGACACTATGCATATTCATACTTCATCATATCATATACTTAACATCATAGCATATAAGTCATATTCATAACATGCTCATACATTCATATTCATGTACATAAATCACAAACCTAGGAACTATCTTATAAAGGCACACATGTGCAATGCATAGACAAGGTCCCATACCCTTGTCCATACTAGTAAACCTATCAAGTCATCCTGGTTAAGGTTACATAGCATACTTCATAGACATATAATTTACATGCATAGTAGTAGACACAAGTGCATTTGAGAATACCCTTTCATTAGACACCATGAACCTATACTACTTTTAAGCACGCATGACGAATGAGTGTGTACATTGGACCACATATTTATATAATGGCAACAATCCTAACATTGAGGAAGCCACCTTAAAAATTTCACAATACACATTCAAGTCCCTCAAACCATAGACAACTCACATATAGATTAATAGGAACTATAGACCACACACAATAACATTATAACATAGGAGACAAGACATCTTCATTACTTGAATCTAAGACTCCTAATCATGCTTAAGACCACACATTCATTTAGAGGTTCATAGGTAGGGATCATACTACACAAGAGTATTCAAATATCAACATGTAGACCATACCTAGCCCTAATATACTCATTTAAATGTATAGGAAGCATCATCGATATAACCTAGATAATGAACTAACATTGAAGACTAGGCATAATACTTCACATTGTGTGATCATCATAACCACACTTTAAAGATATAATTTCCTTCAAGTCCATCATCAACACATATAAGGATTCAATAAGGTAAACACGGCCACCATAAGTGGACCATACAACAATGCCATACAAGGCCAAACATCTAGCAATTCTGTAGAAATATAGAGAGATAGGCCAACTTACAATTCCTCCAAGCTTTGATCATCATTGATCAATTCCCATAATTCAACATCAATAAATGTATAAAACAGTAGCTAAAGGTACCATTACATAAACGAAATCATACTTCAAACATCTTGGTTTCAAGATCACATTAGGTACACTACTTCATCAAGTCTATATGTAAGATCCCAAAATGACTAAGGTTAACTAGAGCCTAACAGGTTTTCATGATTGTCTAAGGTCCTAAATTGGTCTATAATGTGGTATTGTGGCAGTTTCTAAAGTATTAGGTGAATCGGAAGTCAAACGTCAAGGGACAACTAAGACGTTCGACGACTAAGTCACCTATGTGCCTCATATGTGGTTTTATGTGTTTATGTGTCATTCATGAGGTTATAAGGTCCTTAAATGATTTATTATGGTGTATATATGCAGTGTGTCAAGTTTTGTGAAGTTTGAAGGTCAAATGTCCAAGAACGTCCATGTCATTCGAAAGGTTTGCCTTGATATAAACTTGTGCGTCTTGTCATGTTTCATCATGTTTTACGTGTTCGTTTCTGATGAAATTCATGTGAGAGGTCCTAAACTTGTATAAGAGCATTTTTGGGTTGGAAACATCCAGGAAAACATCCCCAAGGACCATACAAGGGTCCATGAGGAAGGACCCTTCAAGAGTGCCCAAGACTGCCCAACCTACGGAGGCAATCGCGCCCAGTGGGTCAGTCGAAGCCCCGTAGGTGATAGTTAGTTGGTGGAAAATTAGGTGTTGGGAAGTAGAAGCCAAATACCAGACTCAGTACCAAACCATGAACCAATAGGACGGTCCGTTGGTCAAGGGACGGGCCGTCGATAGTCTTCCGTCTGTGAAGCTGTCTTCCTGCACAGTTTACTGTATGTTCAAGGGGTGAATTGGTAAATTCACCCCACCTACAAAAAAGACTTTGGGAGGTTCCTAAAGGGTCTTTTGGATATTTTAAACATGTATATAATTCTTTAACACTTAGATGAATTCATTCTTCCAAATCAAAACCCAAAATCTCTAAGAAATTCCTTAGAACTCCATTGAAGCCAAAACTCAAGGAAGAGCTTGGATTGGAGATTTGAGTGGTGATTATTCATAAAATTGGAGGATTAACATTATTGAGGTATGTTTTTTTATCCTTTAAACTCTATTCATCAAGGAGCCCAAATTCAAAGAAGTTTTCTAAAGTTTTCGAAGATGAACTTGTCCAATTTCATGATCTATCCATGGGTTCTTGCATTAAAAGTTTTTAATCTTTGAATATTGATTATATTGTTGTTAATTAGATGATTTAAACTTAATTAACCTATGAACTCATGTAATTGATAAACCCTAGTTTTTTACTACTTTATGGGTTACTTGTTATTGTCTTAATGCTTATGAATTATAGTGTAGTTTTCTATGGGTTATTGAAAGGTGTAAGAATTGTATTCAATTGATATATAGGTTGTATTATATTGATAAATCTATGTTGAATTATCCTAGTTTCATTGAGTATTATGATTTATGCATTGAATTGATGTTCATGGCCATGGGTAAGGGCCTATTGGTATTGAATTGGATCATTTAGACATGGATTGAAGTGGAGAGAATGGATTGGTGGTACTCTGTCCTAATTCTCTTTATTTTATGTAAATTAGACTTCAATTATGTTGTGATTGGTATGGTACACTTATGGTGGCGGTGTTATGTGAATGATGTGGCCTTGTCAGCGTTACTTTATGAATTATGATGATAATGGCCTTGTCGGCAACTACTTGAAGTAATATGATGAATTGTGTAGTTGATTATGTGAATTATGTTCATGTCTACCTATATGTGAAGTAATATGAAAGTATGTGTTCTTCTATTGATGATATTTAGGTGATCATATTAGACTATGACTATGTGTTCATGTGTGTAGTCTTAGAGTTGATGCATGGTTGTTCCTACTTGACTATATGAGTCTATAATGGTTATATTGATGATTTTATAGTAATGTATAGGATAACATAAAGATGATAAGGGTCATTCCTAAGTGCTTCAATGAATGATATGCTATATGAGCTAAAGTGAAGTATGTTGTGTCTTGTTTTGGTAGACTTGTGTCCCTTACTTGATGCATGTATGAATGTGAATATGAGATGTCTTGACTTAGGATGCTAAAGCCTCTTAGTCTTGTATGTATTAATGACATGAGACCTTGAATGGTGCTAAGAGGGTCCTTTATGTGAATCCTTGAAACTAGTGTTAAGGTTATGAAACTTGAAGTAGAAAGTCGTAATGGTATCCTTCTTGTAATGAATGATGGATTTAAGGTTGATTGGCTGGAACGACATCATATAAATCCTTAGGAAAGTCATGATGAGTTCTTGTTTCCATTGTAAGGAATCCCTAGGGGACCTCTTTGGTAGGGTAAATGTAATTGGGTTATGAACTTGATATGACACCCTTTTGTATGAACCTTTAATGTGAATTACTCTATGAGAACGAAGGCTAGCACCGAGTAAGTATGGCAAGGAATGTAATTCTAGTTAAAGGATAAGGCTAGAATACAAAGTAAGCCTTCATATTCCTTAACCATGTGCCTACATGGGATGTGTCCAAGTTCTACCATTGGCAAGTAGAACACCCTCATCGGAGTAGGTTAGAACTCCGGATTTCATGTTTTTCTACCATGGTCTATGTCGGTTATTTCCTATTCTCATCATGTGGGATAACCATTAGCATTAGAGAAGTTCTATCAAGTTTAGGTGGTGTTATGGGACGCTATCTAGACATTGCACAATAGGCTTTGAAGATGTTAGTGAGAGTCCCTAGGTCTTCTCCTAGACCATTACTTGAATGTCCTCTATGTGATGAATGTTTCTTAATGAACTAATGAAATAATGATTTATCTTAGAAATCATGTAAACGAATGAGTACCTAATCTAGAGTGACTTAAGGATTCGTTAGTTAAAGTGTGAAGAGGGAATAAAGTATGATCTCTTCATGTCTTATCTAGGGAAGTCTTGAGAATGACTCTAGTTAGGGAAGTTGGTTGATTCTTTAGGCATGATCTAAACTTAGGAAGTCTTAAGGATTATTTAGGTAACCTTGAAGAGGGTGTATGGGCGTTCTCTTCTAGGAGTACTTAAGTAAGTCTTTTGATAGGCTTGGTAAAGAGAATGTCATATCTTATATGTTATGTATGTTGGTGTCTTGTAAATGTATGTGTCTCATTCTAAGTAATCTTGAGGATCATTTTGTCATGCTTAGAGAGGATGTGTGGGAGGTATCTCTTGTGTTGATTAAGTGAGTCTTAGGATAGCTTTTAGTGGGATGATTACATGCTAGAAGGTGTCTTAGGTGAAGGTAAGCAACCTCACTATAACAGTGAAGAAGTTCACTGTACAGTGAGTTGAGGTCACTGTAATGTGTTCCTAAAAAAATTATAAATTGACAAAAGTGTTATCTTATGTGTTTATAAGTTGATAAATGTGGTTCTTATGATTATATTATGATATTTAAATCAAAAGATGCATATTTTTAATAAATGTCCGTTTTCATGATTTTTATGCATTATGCCATACTTAGTACATCGGGTTGGACTAATTCCATGCTTTTATCTATCTCTATAGTGGTTGGTAGGTGAGGAGCATTTGGGAAGCAAGACTTTGTTCGTAGCATCATTTAAGTGAAGTTGAAGTATGTCCTCATTTGACTCGAGGGCATGGAGGTCTTTCATTTTCTTATTGAAGTATTGTAATAGACTTAGTAGTACTATATTTCTATATTCGTATTGTATGGTCCGTGTCCCAAATATTCTCATGTCTATGATTTGAAGAAATGAGACTTAATATTTACTATGGATTTTTTATGAAAGAGTTTTTATAGACTATGAAATGTTTTGTGAAAAGTTTTAATTTCGCACTACTTTTCACTATGTATATGCAATGAATGAAACGAAAGGGCTTGTATAAGACTTCCGAAAGGTCTAGTACGCCGGTTGCACTCCGAGAGTGCCATATCTTCTAGGGTGTGGTCTCGAGATGTTACAAGCTTGGTATCAGAGGATAGGTTATGAAATTAGTCTTAGGAATCAAAAAGTCTTATCAAGTCACGTCTAGTAGAGTCTCGACCATCGCTGTGAGTAGCGATACATCTATGGGCGAGAGGCTATAGGATGATAAAGTTTCCCTTCTTTTCTACTCCTATGTCATGCCGCAGAGTAAAAGTTATAAGTACTCTTTTCTTATGGTTTTCCTTGTGTCTCTAGGAAGATGAATACGAGGAGGACACCGGCAAGGAGAGTTGAGGAGAATGATGTGCATGAGGAGATTCCTCCTCAAGTTGAGCAAGTTCCTCAAGGTGCTCAAGTGCCTCCCCAAGGTGATCAAGTCCCTATTGTGAAAGGAGGTAATGATGTTCCGGTGGATCCCCCGGAGTTGAGTAATAGAGATATTAGAGAGGCTTTGCTTGCTTTAGCCCGAGCCGTGACTACTCAAGAGAATTTGAGTACAGTGCCTAGGATGAATATTGTGGAGAGAACTATGACCTCTAGGTTGAGAGACTTTTTGAGGATGAATCCTCCTATCTTTCTTTGCTCTAAGGTGGGAGAGGATCCCCAAGAGTTCCTTGATGGTGTGTACAAGGTGTTGAGTGCTATGGGGGTTACATCTAGGGAGAAGGCGGAGTTAGCTTCGTATCAATTGAGGGATGTTTCTCAAATATGGTACACTCAATGGAAGGATTATAGGCCGGTTGAGTCGGGTCCTATTGAATGGGAAGAATTTAAGGAAGCTTTCCTAGGTAAGTACTTTCCCCATGAGAGGAGGGAGGTAAAGGTACAGGAGTTTATCAATCTCAAACAAGGCAATATGAGTGTTGAGGAGTACTCTTTGAAGTTCTCTATGTTGTCTAGATATGCACCATCCTTAGTTTCTAATCCTAGGGATGAGATGAGTTGTTTTGTGACCGGGTTCGCCGACTTAGTGAGGGAAGAATGTCGTACGTTCATTCTACATGATGATATGACCTTAGCTAGACTCATGGCTTATGCACAATCAATTGAAGAGTCTAAACATGGTAGGATTTCTAGAAACTTAAAGAGAAGTGGTTCAAGTGATCAAGCGAAACCTAGGTTCAAAAAGAGGGCTCAACCACAAGGTGGACCTAGTGTTCCTAAGGTGAAATTTGAGGAAGGAGGTGATTCTCAATCTGGCAAGCCTACATGTGGCACTTGTGGAAAGAGGCATTATGGGGAGTGTTTAAGGGGTACCGGGAGTTGTTTTGGATGTGGAAAAGATGGACACAAAGTAAGGGATTGTCCTAATAGAGATGGTAAGAGAGTTTCTCCTAATGTTCCAAAGGATGATGCTCCAACAAAGAGGCGTTTCTATGCACTCTGGACTAGACGAGAAAAGCCTGATGATGGTGATGATGATGAGGGTAAGTCATTGCATTTCTCTTTTAGTGATATGAGTTCCTTCTAAGTGGGTGAGTATGGTTAGATAGATGGGCTAGAAATGTCCTAGAAGTATGTTGCATGCACATGATGTTTAGGAGTTTTATTGGAATTGAATTTCATTAACTTCTTACATTGTATATTTTATGAAGCTATGATCATGTTGTAAAATGTGTTTATATGATGTTACCTTGCATATTAGCATGTTTCTATCATGAATTACCTAAAAGTTGCATTTTTGGAAAATTTGCCTAATTCACTGTAAAGGACTGCCTGCTCATTGTAAAATTTTTGGAAATTTGACTAATTCATTCTTTGGTCTAAAATTGTTGCAATGTGGTTAGAACTGATGCATATGAGCATAATGATGAGTATAAAATGAGTTTTTTCTATTTGGAATGAAGCATGTGAGTTTTTATAGTATGATGAGTTATAGAATTTATTGTAGTTTCTTGTTGTGTTGTGAATCTCTTGACTATGTGAAATTGTTGTTTTCTCCTTGATAATTGTTATGTGGTATGTTTTTGATCTGCTAGTTGAATCTCTATTCTTGGAAGTGTTCGGAGGGTCGCAAGTGTCATTCAAGGACGAATGTTGTCCAAGTGGGGGAGATTGTAAGATCCCGAAAATGACTTAGGTGAACTAGAGCCTAAAATGGTTGTAATGATGGTATAAGGTCCTAAATTGGTCTATAATGTGGTATTGAGGCAGTGTCTAAAGTATTAGGTGAATCGGAAGTCAAACGTCAAGGGACGACTAAGACGTTCGACGACTAAGTCACCTATGTGTCTCATTTGTGGTTTTATGTGTTTATCTATGATTCATGAGGTTATAAGGTCCTTAAATGCATTATTATTTTTTATATAGGAAGTGTGTCAAGTTTCGTGAAGTTTGGAGGTCAAACGTCCAAGAACGTCCATGAAGTTTGAAAGGTTTGCCTTGATATGACCTTGTGTGTCTTCGCATGTTTCGTCAAGTTTTACGTGTTCGTTTTGGATGAAATTCATGTGATAGGTCCTAAAATCTTATACGAGCATGTTTGGATTGGAAACGTCCAGGAAAACATCCCCAAGGACCATCCAAGGGTCCTTATGGAGGGACCCTTCAAGAGTGCCCAAGACAGCCCAACTTACAGAGGCAATCGAAGCCCAGTGGGTCAGTCGATGCCCCGTAGGTGAGGGGTCATTCGTGGACACTTAGGCGTGGTGAAGGAGAAGACAAAGACGAGCCTCAGTCCCAAACCAAGGACCAACAGGACTGTCCGTCGATGGTCTTCCGTCTGTGAGGCTCCCTTCCTGCGCAGTTCACTGTAAGTTCAAGGGGTGAATTGGTAAATTCACCACACTTCCAAATAAGACTTTAGGCGGTTACTAAAGGGTCTTTTGGGTATTTTAAACATGTATATAAGTCTTTAACACTTAGAAGAATTCATTCTTTCAAATCAAAATCCAAAATCCCTTAGAAATTCTTAGAACTCCATTGAAGCCAAAACTCAAGGAAGAGCTTAGATTGGAGATTTGAGTGGTGATTTTTCATCAAATTGGAGGATTAACATCATTAAGATATGGTTTTTTCTCCTTGAAACTCTATTCATCAAGGAGACCAAATTCAAAGAAATTTTCTAAAGTTTTCAAAGATGAACTTGTCCAATTTCATGATCTATCCATGGGTTCTTGCATTAAAAGTTTTTAATCATTGAATATTGATTATATTGTTGTTAATTAGACAATTTAAACTCAATTAACCTATGGACCGATGTAATTGATGAACCAAGTTTTTGACTACTTTATGGGTTACTTATAATTGTCTTAATGCTTATGAATGATAGTGTAGTTTTCTATGGGTTATTGAAAGGTGTAAGAATTGTATTCAATTGATATATAGGTTGTATTATATTGATAAATTTATGTTGAATTAACCTAGTTTCATTGAGTATTATGATTTATGCATTGAATTGATGTTCATGGCCATAGGTAAGGGCCTTTGGTATTGAATTGGATCATTTAGACATGGATTGAAGTGGAGAGAATGGATTGGTGGTACTCTGCCCTATTCTCTTTATTTTATGTTAATTAGACTTCAATTATGTTGTGATTGGTATGGTCCACTTATGGTGGCGGTGTTATGTGAATGATGTGGCCTTGTCAGCGTTACTTTATGTATTATGATGATAATGGCCTTGTCGGCAACTACTTGAAGTAATATGATGAATTGTGTAGTTGATTATGTGAATTATGATCATGTCTACCTATATGTTAAGTAATATGAAAGTACGTGTTCTTCTATTGATGATATTTAGGTGATCATGTCAGACTATGACTATGTGTTCATGTGTGTAGTCTTAGAGTTGATGCATGGTTGTTCCTACTTGGCTATATGAGTCTATAATGGTTATATTGATGATGTGATAGTAATGTATAGGATGACATAAAGATGATAAGGGTCATTCCTATGTGCTTCAATGAATGATATGCCATATGTGCTAAAGTGAAGTATGTTGTGTCTTGTTTTGGTAGACTTGTATCCCTTACTTGATGCATGTATGGATGTGAATATGAGGTGTCTTGACTTAGGATGCTAAATAATCTTAGTCTTGTATGTATGCATGACATGAGACCTTGAATGATGTTAAGAGGGTCCTTTATGTGAAACCTTGAACCTAGTGGTAAGGTTATGAAACTTGAAGTAGAAAGTCGTAATGGTATCCTTCTTGTAATGAATGATGGACTTAAGGTTGATTGGCTGGAATGGCATCATATAAATCCTTAGGAAAGTTATGATGAGCTTCTTGTTACTATTGTAAGGCAGCCCTAGGGGACCTCTTTGGTAGGGTAAATGTAATTGGGTTATGAACTTGATATGGCACCCTTTTGTATGAACCTTTAATGTGAATTACTCTATGAGAACAAAGGCTAGCACCGAGTAAGTATGGCAAGGGAAGTAATTCTGGTTAAAGGATTAGGCTAGAATACAAAGTAAGACTTCATATTCCTTAACCATGTGCCTACATGTGATCTGTCCAAATTCTACCATTGGCAAGTAGAACACCCTCATCGGAGTAGGTTAGAACTCAATATTCCATGTTTTCCTACCATGATCTATGTCGGTTATTGCCTATTCTCATCATGTGGGATAACCATTAGCAGTAGAGATGTTCTATCAAGTTTAGGTGGGGTATGGGACGCTATCTAGACATTGCACAATAGGCTTTGAAGATGTTAGTGAGAGTTCCTAGGTCTTCTCCTAGACCATTACTTGAATGTCCTCTATGTGATGAATGTTTCTTAATGAACTAATGAAATAATGATTTATGTTAGAAAGCATGTAAACGAATGAGTACCTAATCTAGAGTGACTTAAGGATTCCTTTGTTAAAGTGTGAAGAGGCATAAAGTATGAACTCTTCATGTCTTATCGAAGTCTTGAGAATGACTCTAGTTAGGGAAGTTGGTTGATTCTTTAGGCATGATCTAAACTTAGGAAGTTTTAAGGATTATTTAGGTAACCTTGAAGAGGGTGTATGTGCGTTCTCTTCTAGGAGTACTTAAGTATGTCTTTTGATAGCCTTGGTAAAAAGAATGTCATATCTTATATGTTATGTATGTTGGTGTCTTGTAAATGTATGTGTCTCATTCTAAGTAGTCTTGAGGATCATTTAGGCATACTTAGAGAGGGTGTATGGGTGGTTTCTCTTTGCGTTGCTTAAGTTAGTCTTAGGATAGATTTTAGTGGCATGATTACATGCTAGAAGGTGTCTTAGGTGAAGGTAAGCAACTTCACTATAACACTGAAGAAGTTCACTGTACAGTGAGTTGAGGTCACTGTAATGTATTCCTAAAAATATTATAAATTAACTGAGTGTTATTTTATGTGTTTCTAGTTGATAAATGTTATTCTTATCATTATATTATGATATTTAAATCAAAAGATGCATATTTTCCAATAAATGTCCGTTTTCATGATTTTTATGCATTATGTCATACTTAGTACATGTGGTTGTACTAATTCCATGCTTTTATCTATCTCTATAGTGGTTGGTAGGTGAGGAGAATTTGTGAAGCAAGATTTGGATCGTAGCATCATTCAAGTGAAGTTAAAGTATGTCCTCATTTGACTCGAGTGCATAGATGTCTTTCATTTTCTTATTGAAGTATTGTAATAGACTTAGTAGTACTATATTTCTATATTGGTATTGTATGGGCCTTGTCCCAAGTATTTTCGTGTCTAAGATTTGATGAAATTAGACTTAGTATTTCCTATGGATTTTATATGAAAGAGTTTTTAAAGACTATGAAATGTTTTGTGAAAATTTTTAATTCGGTACTACTTTTAACTATGTATATGCGATGAACGATACGAAAAGGCTTGTATAAGACCTCTGAGAGATCGAGTACGTTGGTTGCACTCCGAGAGTGCCATATCATCTAGGGTGTGGTCTCGGGATGTGACAGTGTATAAAGTAGAGGAATATAGATAAATTTACTCAATCCCTAAACCTTGATCATCATTGATCAATCATCAATAATTCATATTCAATTCACACGAATAACAATAGTAATAGGCAATGCAACATAATTGAAACATAATTCAATAAACATAGAGTCAAGATCACAAGACACACATTATAGGCCAATTTGAGAATTTAGGAGGATCATGAGTTCATCATGAAATTGGATTGAAATTCATCTTTAAAACAGTAGATAATCATTAATTTATCATAAACATGCCTTTGAAATTTTTTTGAGAAAGAACCCATGGCAAGATTGAAAATTAGGAATTTTGGTCTTTGAATCACACTTGAAAATCCTTTATTGACTCCTTAGATTAATGTATAAGTAAGTATGAAGTATAATAATACCTTTTTTATTGAACACCCATGAGAAATGTGAGAAGAAATCATGAAAATCCAGCCCCTAGCTTGAACTTGAGTTTTCCCTCCAATGGAGGTTTTAGAGAATTTGTAGAAGAAGAGAGCTTTTGGGATTTTGATTTTCTTATTGGGTGTTGGGTTTTGACTTGGTAAAGGGGTTGAATAAGTCTTAAAAACTGTTTATAACCTTCTCCCAATATTATCAAAACACCGCCACACTTATTTGGACTTTTAGACATGTCAAACTCAACTTCTATTTTCGAAATCTTCGTCGGGGAACAAGTCCGCGACGCAGATCTGTTCCCGCATAAATTTTTTTAAAATAACATCCGGGGCAGTTGAGTCTCCGTTGTGTCCGCGACGCAGACCTATTTCACCAAGGAACAAACGTTGCTGCCTTGGTCAGCTTTTTGGCCCAAGGTTGGGTCCTCCTCAACGACCCTTTTGTTGGTCCTTGGGGAGTTTTTGTCAGACGTTTCCACCTAAAATACTCTCGTATACATTTTAGAAACCCCTCCTATAAATTTTAGCATCAAACAACACATAAAACATACCAAATCACACTAGAACACACAAGCACGTTTCAAGGGCTAACATTCGAACGTCTCGGACGTTTTTGGACGTTTGACCTCCAAATCACTTCAAATCAAGTATGCATACTGTAAAACACTTAATTAACTTATTTTAAAGCTTTTTAGTAAAATGTGAGGCTCTAGGCACTTTAATTTATTTTGAGGGTCCTTACAATATCCCCCACTTGGGAAGATTCGTCCTCGAATGACACTTGGAACATTTCAAACACATCTAGGAATTCAATGACTCATAGAGTAGATCACAACATTCATAACATCGTAAAATATAAGTCAATGCACCAAAATTACAAGGAACACAAACTTCCATACCATTTATAAGTCAATGCAACACAAACAAGCAAAACCTTTATTCACTCACTCTTAAATGCATAAAAAACATAAGCTCTTGTCATGTTCATAGGAGGAACATCCTTATCCTAATCATAACATGGTCTTTAAACTTCATTTGATTAGGAGATCATTATGCATCAACCTTTAAGTCACACATAGGCAATTTCAATATCACTCAAGAAGCAAATAAGCACTCACACTTTAATGCACATAGGCTTGAGTCAAGTAGATCAACAAAGATCCTTATCATTTAGGCATAATGCCATGAAGGCCATACTCAACCATACCATGCTTAGTTATGTTTAAGGAGGAATGTCCTTCCCATCAATACACTTACGTGTCTCATGAGTTCATACACAAGCAATGCACAAAGGCCAATTCATTTTAAATGAGAAATTCTCAATTTTTAACCAAAGCATGCTCATACTTTCTTCCTAATGAAGTCAAAATGGTAAATCACACCACACATATTACAATAATAGGAAGTCATTTCACATAGTTTCAATTTCTAGCATAACACTAGCTTTCATAAACATGCATCATTTAGGGAAAATCTTATAATTTATAGGCACACACAAAGACACTAGCTAGATATGCCTTCATTTTTCGAGAGTGGGCCTACATTCATACTTCCCAAATCATAAAAGTCAGATAATTTTTAAGAGACTCATCATTTATCATTTTAAGGAGACTCAATTTCTCATTGATGGCCTAAAACACCACACTTAAAAGTGACTCCAAACATGCTTCTTACATCATCTCATGAAGTTAAATGCACAACTAACATATCAAGATGCACAATCAACATGAGAAAACATGAATTTGATCAAAAATCCTTTTTCATGCAATTTAGAATCTTCAAACATACCTAACATAGTGTCATTTAAGACATGCATAACATATGGGGAACATGCAACTTATACTTTTATGCAAGACTCCTATTATGAACAAGCTATTAGGAACTCTTTTGTTTCAAGCTCAAGTAAGAATAGAAGAACAAGATAGGGACATCTACCACCTTACTACTCACATCATCATCCCCCACTTAGGGTAAACCCATTTAAGTGCATCTTAACTCCACCTGAGGAGAACATTAGTTCACCAATTTTAATAACTAAGCACATCACCCCACTCTTGGGATCTAAGCTTAAGCACACCCTCCATAAATATAACTTAAAAGTGATTTCCAACATATAGAAGTTGAAAGGAACTCAACTTAGGAACATCAAGGGCACTCTAAACCTTACCATCTAGGCACATTATCCCCCACTTGGGGTAAGCCTAATCACATCATGCCCTTAAACACCAAGGTCAAGGTAAGTCAAGACCAACGCTTCATACTCTTCACTCAAGAAGATTTAACATCATTGAGGGTTCTCACTCCTAATCTCATATCAAGAAATCTACTAACTCAATCATCATCATTCCTCTAGGCCTAACACCCAAAGGATATCCATAACCATCAAGTTAGATCATACTACCCAACCATATAAGGTCTCAACTATACCATGTATACCAAGGGTCATCAAAACCTTAGGAGAAACATTGAGGATACTTAGCAATAAGGCCTCTTTCTTTTCTTTCAACACTAGGGTAAGGTAACTTCTAAGTCATTCCAACTCACATTATCACCTTACAAGATAAGCACACTACCTTCACTTCTAGGATAAAGCCTCTACAAAAGACTCCAATCCTTACAAGGCAACTATGAAGAATCACACATAAAAAGGTTCTCACATCCGGGAGCACCCCTAGACGTAACCAGTGTCGTCGTCCTCGGAGAGGACTAAGACTAGTCTCTTAGCTTACATCATTACATTCATAGGTTAAAATGCGGAAAATTTTAAACTTTTCTATACCTATCTTGATGTTTACATAGACCTCTCGCATACACATAATATATTCATATCTAGTATACATAGACCCTTCGTATAAGAAGATTACATAGTCTTCTACTTTTATTACACACACACACACACACACACACACACACACATATATATATATATATATATATATATATATATATATATATATATATATATATATATATATATATATTATATATATATATATATATATATATATATATAGTCTTAAAGTGGATGTCTCATCTCATAACCATCTGAACCACCGACTTAATTATTACTATTATTTACCATTTTTTTCTTATTTAATTATTGTTTGTAGATAACAAGTTTATAATTTTAGATGGGCGAATTCTTTCATAAATTACTTATTGACTAGAAAATAAAAAATAAAAATATAGAGAAAAAATAAAATGATTCATGATGAATTGTACAATTAGGTTTAAGTATGTTTAATTATTGAAACATGATCAAGTAAAACATGGAAATTGTTAATTAAAGGGCCCTTTCTCTAGATAATCCAAAATCCATCATTGATTTGTAAATACTAACAACATAACTAGGTCACCAGGAATAATTTATCTCGATTATACCTTGACCAACCTTTTTGTTTATAGTTAATTAAGATAAATTGGAATTAAATAAGATACATTTGCCTATAATTTAAACACTTTATTTGCAAATAAAATCAATTACACTACTTATTCCTACATAGTATATCAATTGGGCATATCCCATACATCAATCTAATAAAGCCACATATAGGCTATACAATCTTTAGTGTTAAAATGAAATGGAAAGAACTAGAAGTCTTATAAATAGAACAACATCAATAGTTGTATAGTGGCATTGCCCTCGGAAAGTGAGGACCTACCCAACTTGGATGAGTCAGAATTCCAAGTCTTCCTTCAAAGTTGTCTCAAAATCCCTTCAACGACCGGAACCTAAAATGTTGGGGGAAAAGGAGAAAATGGGGTTAGTACATCACTTGTACTAAGTATGAGACCATATGCACACACATCATAGAAATCACGCTAAAAAGGGACATTTCATGAGAGCATGTTAATTTACTTTTGAAAAGCATTATGCACATTCAAGAACCAATAAAAGTCATTAATGCATAATCATCAAGTCAAGACCATGTTCATCACAAGACCAACCATACTAAGTCTAGCCAAGTTAATCATGCATACCAACATACTTGAACACATAATCAAAACAACTTTGTCATCAAGTTATAACCTCAACAAGCATAGATAAGAGTTCATTACAACATAATCAAAGTGACACAATTACTCATGAACCCTCATTAAGTCCACTAGTGCAATGACTAAGCAAATCCCCATAACCTTACTCAATCAAGTAAACCTTACAAGAACCATAACAAATGTCCAACTTCACATATCATATCATTTAGAATACATAACATCATACTTAAGCAATAGAGACCAACCACATGATCATAAGAGTGACCAACATCACATAGTGTCAATACATGTAAGATCATCATATACATATCATTTACATTCATAAGCATATACATACATAATAACATCCTCCTAAGATCCCCTTCAAGGCTAACTAGTGCAATGTATAGGTAGAGTCTCATACCCCTACCTAGACTAATCTAGACCTCTTAGGTCATCTTAGTTAAAGTTCATTCCTTACTTCATCTTACCTTTTGGGAACATATTTCCTCAACCGACATAGACCACATGAGCTAATGTGGAATCTGGTGTCATGGAACCCTACAGCGAAAGAAGGCGGACTAATTGCCAAGGTAGTACCAAAATATGAACATAGAAACTACGTGGATCCACTAGCTAGTATTCCTATGGGGGCAACATAGTTCAAGAACTAGGAGATATCGTTGGGACCCTCTTTATGCTACATGCATTATAGTCTCCAATCTCATGAGTACGTTAGTGATCCTACCTTCCCTATGTGGGAAGGGACACTCCTCACTCAAGTTCACTCGGTGCTAAGCTAGAGTCCCTTTTTGAAATGTCTTTAATGCCTTTATTAATCATCATGGCTTAATGTAGGTCATAGGGTCTATCCCTTATATAATCATCATAATCATAGCACTATAAGAATTGTATGAGTATTGTCCTTTTGATTACAATTCATACATATGAGGTTAGCAAATTTACATAATCATATCATGATAAGGCACATTGGTAAGTTATCACCATCCTTATAACATTTACATCTTGGCCAACATCTTACAAACCATAGCCAAGACATTTCAATTTAACATCATACCAACCCTATCAATCTTAACATAAGGTATACTTCAATACAACATTATCACTTAATCACAAGTAACCATAATTGAAGTAAAGAGTTGACATCATAAGACTTACCCCAAATATTCTTCACAAAACCATCATCAAGGTCCTACCATCAACCTTCCTCAATGCAACCCAACAATTGGTGTAATACCATCACACAATAGTAACCAACATAATAATGAAGTCAATTGAAGCACTACACAACAATACATCACTAGTTCATACCCTAAGATTAGAGAATTAGGTCAAATTCATGATCTACTTGACAACCTAGGTCAATTACTCAAGAACTAGCATAATAGGATTACAATACATCTCAATGTACTCATAAATTGGCTTAATAATAACATAGAATAGTAATTCACACACTAACCAAAGCAATTGTATCAATACTACACAATTCAATTCAAGATCACAACCTAGGGTTAAGGGGAAAGGCCATCTTCTACAAACTAGACCAATACATAAATAAGTAACATAATTCAATCATAATACCTGTTAATCTACTCAGAATAACCAAAAGGAATCATAAACAAATCAATTCATAAGATCAATTTTGTATTGGAAGAAAAACCCACTTGAATTTCATATTTTTGAAATCATCTTGAAGGAACCCTTTGGGGAAAGAGATCCGAAAGGTGAAAGGAATCTCATACCTTGTTGATTGATGAAGTTTGATGGAGAAACTTGACCTTGAGCAGCCCTAGAACCCTTGACCCTGGTCTTCTATGGTGTTCTTCTACTTGGGAGAGAGAAAGAAGAGAAAAGGAAGAGTAATTTGGTTTTGGGAATTATGAGGGATTAGGTTAGTTTAATCAGGTTAGGGTATTTATATAGGTCATTAACCAACTTAATTAGACCTCCATTAATCCCTAACTAATTAACTAACCACCTAATTAATTAATTTAGTGAACTTAAAATTGTAACAACCCTCAAAATATACTAAGGTATCTAGAGCCTCACATGTGTATAAAAATGCTAATAACATGTTAATAAACTGTTTTATAGTTTTTATAATTGATTTGAAGTTATTTGGAGGTCAAACGTCCAAGAACGTCCACGACGTTCGAAAGATGGTTTTTAGACGTGCTAGCGAGTCCTTGTATGTTTGCCTTGTTTTTATGTGTTTTTTGGAGTTTACAAGCAGTGTAGTTGAGCCTAGTACCTTAATAGACATGTTAAGGGCAAAAACATCCGGGTACGACTCCCCGGAGACCACCCGAAGGGCCCCCAAGGAGGACCCAAACCTTGGACAAGAAGGCTGCCGAAGGCCACGAGCAGGCCAAGATTTGGACTTGCCCTGTGTGACACGCGCCTAGAACGCACCTCACTGTCCCAAAAATTATTTGGGTCAGAATTGGGAGGCTGCCCCGCGATGCGCAGCCCACTCCCAGATCCGGTTGCGTCGTTTTTAAGTCAATTTTGACATGTCTAAAAGTCCCAATTCATGTGGGGTGTTTTGGTAACTTAGGGGACATTCTATTAAATGATTTTAGGACTTTTTTAAACCCTTTCCTAAGCCAAAACCCCAACACCCTTTAAGAAATCAAATTTCCAAAGTTCTCTTCTCTTCCAAAAATCCCAAAACCTCCATTGAAGACCAAGCTCATGAACAAGCTATGGAGTTGGATTCCTGGAGCTTTCTTATTATATTTACATGGTTTTTTTTAATGTATAAGGTATGTCAATCCTTCATCCATAGATAACCATTCATCTATGGAGTCCTTTCAAAGGTTTTCTAAACATAATTCTAAGTCAAAAATCCTATCTTTCAATCTAGCCATGTGTTCATTTTCAAATTGATTTCAAAAGCATTCTAATGATGAATATATGTTTATTTACTGATTTTATGATGAATTTCTATCCAATTTTATGAAGAACCCATGATCCTCCTAATTTCTCAAATTAGCCTATAATGTGGGTCTTGTGATTTTGATTTCATGTTTATAGAATTGTGATTAGATTGTATTGAATTGTTTATTGCTATTACTTTCTATATTAATTGAATATGAATTGTGGAGGAATGATCAAAGATGATCATTAACTTGGAGATTTGATAAGTTGACCTATTTCTTCTAATTAGCCTAGAATATACATTGAATTTTGTTGATTGGTATGGTCCACTTATGGTGGCGGTGTTTACATTCTTGTACATGTTTATGTGTTATGATCATGGCCTTTAAGGAAATATACTCAATATGAATTGATATGATGATTTCTATGTTAGGAAGATGAAGGATTTAACCTTGATTCTAATATCATGTCTAAAGTGAATTGATATTATGTGATGTTATGTGTATAGTCTTCTACACTAGTTGTTTAATCTAGGTGTGGAGATGGTTTTATATGTATATGTGTGATGATCATGTTAGGGTTAGGTGTGGTCTATATGGCTAATAATGAATAATATCCTTATAGCATGACCCCTACCCATATGAACCCTATGTGAATGTGTGATCAAAGTATGCTAGGAGTCTTATATTCTATTGTTGAATATGTACTTGCCTCCTATGATGTAATGTGAGTGTGTGTAGTATATAGTACTCAATACTCTATATGTTTGTATGACTTTAGACTTTAAGAATGTTGTACATGTGTTGTGGTCTTTAGTGGGTGGCTTCCTCAATACTATGTGATAGCCATTATGTGATCATGTTGACCAATGTACAGACACACTTCATGCATATCTATGAGTAGGATAGATTCATGATGACTAAGGAAAGGATAGTTCTCCTATGCATCGTTACCTATTTCTATGCATGTAAAGTATATGATTCAAGAAGTTATGAACATGTGTTCCTAAATGTGTTTATGTGAAGGTAGATCTCACATATATGTAGACACACACATGCATGTATGAATATGATATGATTATGTGAAAGGACATTCTCACATAAGGTAGGTTTTATGGTGAATGTAGAATTCTCACCCTAGATACCTTTGAGCTATATGATATATGAGGGAGTAAGTCCCTAAGGCCTACTCTTTATGAACTAATGTTATCTAAAGGCTTAATGTTGTTTAAAAAGGGAGTTATTGCTTACCACCGAGTGAACATGACAAATGAGAGTGGGAGCTTGACGTCTAGTAAGTCCGGATTTCCACAAGATAACCTTCACGTTAGTAAGTCCGGGTTCTGATGTACCGTGGTTTCACGGTACTTTTAATGCTTTTTGCTTAAGTTTAGTGTGTGTCTAAAGCCTTTTTGTATTGATTTTTGATGTAGGTTTCTCTTTATTTGCAGGAAATCTGTCCAAAGGAGAACGCGGAGGATTTGAGCAGAAATTGCAGAAGTGACCACCTACGGAGCCCACGACGGTCCGTTGTGACTGTGACGGTCCGTAGGTGGCAGCCGTAGTGAGAAGAAAATAGCTGCTGAAGGAAGTTGGGGAAGTCTAAACAAGTGTGGGACTACGGAAGCTTACGACGGACCGTCATAGCCACGACGGTCCGTCCTGCACATTCGTCGTGGTTGTCAGAGAGTAGTCCAGTACCCAAAGAGAGTAGTCCAGTACCCAATTTCAAGAAGTTTCTAATTGTTGTGGAACGGAACCCCTCGACGGACCGTTGTGCTTGCAACGGTCCATTATACCTATCCGTCGAGGGTAACAGAGAGTTGATGAAGAAAGCAGCAGAGAATTGTGCTAAGTATGGAACGTCGGAGGCCACGACGGTCCATCACAAGGGTCGTCGACTCAGACGCGTTTTGGGCAGATTTTCCTTAATTAGATTCCCTCTTTTATTAGGTTTGGTTTATTATAAATAGTTCGAAAAACCTCATTTTTAGGGTTAGACTTTTGGATATTTTTTAGTTCTCTTGTTTAAGTATTGAACTCTTGATTTTGGTATTTGATCATACTTTTCCGGAATCGATTGTTAGTGTTTTTGTGAATTATTCAAGTGAATTTCTGGATTTTCTTCATTCTCATTAAAGTAAGTGCATGAATTCTTATATTATCAATATGAATTGTGTGATTATTAGCATGGGTAACTAAACTCTATAACTAGGGTTGTGGGAACAATGGGTAAATAACAAGGTAAAATCTAGCTAAAATAACAATTCCAGAATAATGTCTTGCATTTATTGATAATTCTTTCATTTAGATGTCTTTTTAACGGATGGACAACGTTAGAACTCGCCTTAATGCTACTTGCCGGACCAAGGAGGTATATAATAGGAAAAGTATTATCAATGTAGATTTAGTGTATACTATCTAATAGGCTAGTGTCAGTTGGTACGAAGTAATAACTTAGTCAAATATCGATTATGATGCTTAATATGAGGTAAAGATAAGGTTTAGTAAAGCAACACACGTAGCCGGACCAAGGTGCGGAGTGAAATTCTCAAGATGCCGGACCAAGGATTTAAGGATACACAACTTATCACTTTGCATGCAAGATATTATGAAGGGATTGTTATAGTTAGATTTACCGAGTTATGAACCTATGGGGAACACTTAAGCCCTAGTTACTTTAATTACTTGATAAAAACCCAATCTTTGAACTTGTCATTTACTTATATAGAATTAGTTAATTATAGTTGTTAATCAAAACCCCCCTTTAGTTATTTGTTTTCAGAAAATAATTGACTAAATAGAAGTAACAATAGAATAAAGTTAAGTCTGAACCATTTTCCTCGTGGGATCGACCCCAACCTCATTAGTTGGGTTCTTTACTTGATACGACCGCTTTACTTCTTATTTGAGAAGTAAGTTTGAGCGTAATTTTGGCGCCGCTGCCGGGGAAAGTGGCTTTTAGATTAACTTAAAACTTATTACTAAAGTTTAGTCAATATTTTCCTAATTTTACTTTTTCCTGTTGTTTTTGTCTCTTGCAGGTCTAACTTCCGTGTATGCCAGTTATGCGGAGTGGAAGAGAACCCTTGTTTCCATACGACCACGAATTGGAGTGTATACTACGCAGGATGAATCAAAACTTGGGTATTAACGATGATGATCCCAACCAGGACATTCCAGCTCCGGTTGATGCTCATGGTCGGTTATTACCTGAAAATCATGGGGAAGATGAACAAAGGGGACAACACCCCGCTCCACGCCCTCAAGAGTACTATAAGGGTTATGATAACATCGCAGACTCTGATGGGCCACTTGTCTTGCCTTCTCTACCACACGGCCACACTTTTGTGGTAACCAGTAGTCTGATGCAAATGATCACTGCCAGAGGTTTGTTTTCAAGGCTACCTTATGAGGATCCACATGCCCACATCGCTAAAGTAAGGGCAGTGTGCAAAAGTTGTGTAGGGAGGCCCGATTTGAATATGGATGTAATAGGGCTAAGAGTATTTCCTCTTTCACTGACGGGAGAGGCTGCTATCTGGTTTACTGAGCTCCCTTATAACTCAATCTTCACTTGGAATCAACTGAGGGTTGCTTTCTTGGCACGTTACTACCCGGTCTCTAAGAAACTTAACCATAAAGACAGAGTGAACAACTTTGTGCCACTACCGGGAGAGTCAATTAGCAGTTCTTCGGATAGGGTCACTTCATTCTTGAGAAGTGTCCCCAATCACCGCATCGATGATGAGTCAGTAAAAGAATATTTCTATCGGGGACAGGATGATAATAATAAAGCGGTGTTGGATATGATAGCGGGTGGTTCTTATGGGGAGTGTCCTTATGGCGAGATTACTGAAAAGCTAGAGAAAATCTCCCGAAATAATAAAGCTTGGAGTACTAGGAAGTCAAATACTGGAAGAAACACCTTCGCAGTGCAATCCGTACACAACCCAGCCAAAGACAAGATTCGTGAATAGATGGCTCAGATGAGAACTGAGCTTGGGTTGGTATTAAAACATGTCACTGGGGGTGCATGATGTACCGTGGTTTTACGGTACTTTTGATGCTTTTTCCTTAATTTTAATGTGTGTACATAGCCTTTTTGTATTGATTTTTTATGTAGGTTTCTCTTTATTTGCAGGAAATTTGTCCAAAGGAGAACGCGGAGGTTGTGAGCAGAAATTGCAGAAGTGACCACCTACAAAGCTCACGACGGTTTGTCGCGACTGTGATGGTCCGTAGGTGGCACCGTAGTGAGAAGAGAGTAGCTTCTGAATAAAGATGGGGAAGTATGACTAAGTGTGGGACTACGGAAGCCTCACGACGGACCGTCATAGCCACGACGGTCCGTCCTGCTTGTTTGTCATAATTGTCAGAGAGTAGTCTCAGTACCCAATTCCAAGAAGTTTCTAAGTATTGTGGAACGAAACCCCTCGACGGACTGTCATGCTTGAAACGGTCCGTCAGAACTGTCCATCGAGGGTAACAGAGTTGATGAAGGAAGCAGCAGAGATTAGAGCCCAAGTATGGAGCGACGGAGGCCACGACGGTCCGTCACATGGGCCGTCGTCTCAGAAGCGTTTTGGACAGATTTTCCTTAATTAGATTCCTTCTTTTATTAGGTTTTATTTTATTATAAATAGTCCAAAAAACCTCGTTTTTGGGGTTAGACTTTTGGATATTTTTTTAGTTCTCTTGTTTAAGTATTGAACTATTGATTTTGGTATTTGATCATACTTTTCCAGAATCGATTGTTAGTGTTTTTTTGTGAATTATTCAAGTGAATTTCTGGATTTTCTTCCTTCTCATTAAAGTAAGTGCATGAATTCTTATATTATTAATATGAATTGTGTGATTATGACCATGGGTAACTAAACTCCATAACTAGGGTTGTGGGAACCATGGGTAAATAACAAAGTAAAATCTAGCTAAAATAACAATTCTAGAATAGTGTCTTGAATGTATTGATAATTCTTTCGTTTAGAAGTCTTTTTAACAGATGGCCAACGTTAGAACTCGCCTTAATGCTACTTGCCGGACCAAGGAGGTAGATAATAGGAAAAGAATTATCAACGTAGATTTAGTGTATACTATCTAATAGGCTAGTGTCGGTTGGTCGATGAATTTCGCCTAAAAGCTTATGAAAGTTCAGCCCTCTACAAAGAAAAGATGAAAAAGTACCATGACCAACAGATTGAGAAACGCGATTTTATGGTTGGGGATTTGGTGCTTTTATTCAATTCTAGGTTGCGCTTGTTTCTGGCCAAACTCAAGTCCAAATGGACTGGCCCTTACTTGATCACCCAACTATTCCCTCACGGAGCGGTTGAGTTGGAAAACAAGGAGGGTGTGCGATTTAAGGTGAACGGACAACGAATCAAAATCTATATGGGGCATGCTGAATCGGCGAATGAAGTGATCGAGGCATACCATCTTGATGAAGTCTGAGTAATCGAGTGTCCTCCGTCGTGCCGCGATGTTAAATCAAGCGCTGGTTGGGAGGCAACCCAATATGTATCCTCTAAGCCAACTATAGTTTTTTTTTATAACTTTCTAGTAATAGTCGCATTTTTTTGTTTTTCGTTTAGTTAGAAGTGTTGGCTAGTGCGTAGTTTAGGGTCCGTGTCCACTAAGTGTCTAGTCAAATACATAAAGAATAGCTTAATGGGTGTTAAATTTGCAGGTAGCACATCACCAGAAAAATCTGCAGAAAATTGGTCTGAAACACTCATTGACGGATCCATCGACGGACCGTCACGCCTGCGACGGACCGTCGCAGGAATCCGTCGTGCCAGGTAAGTTTTTCTATTTCTTTTAAATTAGGGCACCCATGACGGAACCCACGACGGACTGTCACACCTGTGACGGACCGTCGACGGGGACTCGTCGCATCAATACCCATCAACCCAACCCGACCCGACCGGCGAATATTAAAAGTTTTTAAACCTTTTAACTTCCCTCCTCTTCATTTCAACCGTTTCTTTCCCTCATTTCTCCCATTTCCTCTCTTTTCAACTCCCTAACACTCTCATTCTCTTCCCAAACTCCTGATTCACCATCCCTTCCCAAATTCCCCTAATCTTTCCTCTCCCAATCTCCCTTCTTCTTCAAAGTATTCTGCTGATCGGAGTCTACTGTTCTTCTGCTGATCTTCATAGTTGTGTGCCTCACCCGGTTTTTCATCTTCTCCAAGTCTCAGGTATGTGTTGCTGATCTCTAACCCATTTACATTTCATTATTGTTTTCACATACTACAGGCCTGTTTCTGAATGTTGGGTCTTTGAATTTTGACCCCTATTGCTTGCTAAAGAACTCACCCCGTTCATACTACGTGCCTTAGATAGTAAAATTGTTGTGGGTGGTGTGTTAACTACATCAAAAAGGGGGGAATATGTTTCTGAAACTTGTTCTGACCTAGGTTGATAGTCCTCCAAATTGGCATGTTAAAACTCGAGAAATTAGTGCCTTAGAATTGCTAGTTTGCTGGGTATTTGGGTTAGAAAGTGTGGGTTGATATGTAGTATTTTCAATTGAAATTTTAGGGGACGATTGAGGCATCCTCAGTTCTGTCAATGAAGGACAAAACGAGACCCCATCGACGGACCGTCGTGCCCACGATGGACCGTCATGGGGTCCGTCCCACCAATCCCCCAGCTATTTTCTCCAAGTGTCCACTGACGGACCTCTACCACGGACCGTCATACCCTTGACGGTCCGTCCTGCACAACCGTCATTGTTGTTAGAGACCCCACTCCTAAGGGTCTAAATTTTTTCTCTAAGTGTCCAATGACGGACTTTTACGACGGACCATCGTACCCTCGACGGTCCGTCCTGCACAACCGTCATGGTTGTCAGAGACCCCACTCCTAAGGGTCTCAAAATTTTCTCTAAGTGTCCAATGACGGACCTCTACGACGGACTGTCGTGCCCACGATGGTCCGTCCTGCACAACCATCATGGTTGTCAGAGACCCTATTCCTAAGGGTCTCCAAACGTTTTCTAAGTGTCCCACTACGGACCTCTACGACGGACCGTCGTGCCCTGCTTAACCGTCATGACTGTCAGAGACTTTCTTTCTATGAGTCTCCAAAAGTATTGTTAAGTAATTCATGACGGACCCCCATGACGGTCCGTCATACTCACGACGGGCCGTCAATTGGTCATTCATGCTTCACACACACTACATCAATACCATTCCAGTTTTGGTTTTACGTTTGTTGTTTTCTTCTTTGCATGTCTTGTTTGCTTCTACTGGTACTAATTGTTATTCTTTATAGGTACTAACAGTTATGGCACCAAAGCAAGATTGAGTTTACGCACGAGGGCGTTCAAAGTCCATCGCCCCATCTACCCGATTGGTCATTGGCTCTGATGATGAGCGTGACCCCGAGTACGTGCCCCCAGGCACTGTCACTCCTGCACGGCCTGCACGCGCCACCAGATCCACGCCCAAGAAGGTGCCGTCCGGCGTAGTCACTGCCTCCCAGTATGACGAGGAGCGCACACTGACCGGCACACCTTCTGGGTCAGCTGCACAGGATGAAGGAGCGTCAGGATCCTTGGGAGTATCTTGGTCGGAGGAGGTCTTCGGGTCTGCGGAAGCCTCTGCGCCCGCCACAGCTTCACAGTCTGCCTCGTCTGATGAGGCCAACAGTACTGATTCCACTCCAGCTTCACCGACTGGAGTCCCTGCCTCGGTTGCCGACCAGCCCAACCGGTGGTGTGTCGAGGGGCAGTATCAGGTGTACTCCGACGCCAAGATGCTGAATGATAAGGGCGTCATGACCCGGACCCTTACACTGGAGAGGCGGGTCCTTACGGGGAGTCTCCCCACCATGCCGGATATCCATACACTCTTCACCAGGCACCGGCTAGATTGGACGGCTCGTGCTTTGGGCCGATACAGTGAGGAGTTGGTCCGAGAGTTCTATGCCTCATATGTGGCGACTCTCCGATCCCAGATTTATAGGCGGGCTGCCCCCGCCAAACAGGCCCAACTTGATCACATCAGAGTCCGCGGCAAGCGGGTAGACATCTCCTTGCCAGCCATCCACCGGTATCTATACGGCGAGGATGTTGATGCCACCAGAACCCCTCTCACCGCCGAGTTCGACTACCGGTGGCAACTTGTTAAAGATGGACGGTTCTTGCGTGAGCCAGCACTGAGATACCACCAAGAGGTGGATGGCCCAGCACTTGTTTGTTGATGGTGAGGCTGCCGACTGGGTACTGGAGCAGAAGGGAGCCATCAAGAAGGCTAACTTGACCTTCACGGACAAGTTTTTATGGTTGATAGTCCGCCACTGCCTTTCCCCCACTGCTGCAGATAATATAGTTACATGGGATCGCGCAGTTCTGATGGCAGCGATGATAGCAGGGTTTGAGGTCGACTTCGCTTGGCTTCTACAGGCGTTCATGCACGAGAGGGCCTTCAAGATCACCACTACTTGCCCATTTCCGTGCATGGTGTTTTCTTTATGCAGGTCCGCAGGTGTGCCCATTTGGCACATAGATCAGCTCAAGACCCCGCAGGGCAATGTTGATATCGGCCTCATCAGGGATGAGGCTAATGAGCTAGCTCCACACAGAGGGCCCCGCCCGGAGGTGCCTCCGCTTGGTGAGAACCTGGCAGACACAGTAGACCATGCCCAAGCGGCTACCCAGGCTACTTCTGCACCCACTGACACTACCCCGGTCGAGTCTATCCCGGGTAGTAACACTGCCCCGAGCTCCTATCGCTCGGCTCCTTCCGCCACTCTGGTCCCACTTGCTAGGGTCCAGAAACTCGAGGCTCAGATGGCCACACTTCTGCATCACATCCAGCCTTGGATGCATAGGTCTATTGCTGAGGCGGAGGAGCGCATGGAGCGGAAGATAGCCCAGCACATGGAGAGGAAGATCATGGAGGTTCATCAGCGCTTGGACGCTTTTGAGTTGAGGGTGCTAGCCCGGCCAGCCCCTCTGGTGGACGTGTCGACCCTTCAGTCTGCGGTTGAGAGTTTGAGAGCGGATCTAGACACGATTCTAGAGGCTAGGGTGCCTGAGTCTGAGGCCCCTTCTGCAGAGCCTGCTAAGGACACTGTGATGGCTGCTTTATTCGCCACTTCTGATGTGCCACCACCTCCCCCACGAGAGCATGCCAAGAGGCGCAGGGGTCGAGAGGAGGATGAGGCTAGAGCGAGAAATAAGGAGCGCCGTGAGATGTAGGCTGCGAGGAGAGCCTCGATTGCTGATGAGGAGGCCCGTACGTTGAGGGCTATAGAGTTGGCTGCTGGGGCATCTATTTCCAGAGTTGTGGAGACAGAGAGAGGCACTACTGATGGTGTTGTTGCTGCTTAGGACACTACTGAGGGTGTCCAGACTACAGAGGGAGTGGGTTCCGAGAAACCAGACCCACCAGCTTGCTGATCGCCGGCACTTTGCGCCTCAGGTTTGCTTTACCTACCACTTGATTATTTTAGGTTCTTTTATGAATTGGGGACAATTGCATATCTTTTTGTTGGGGGTGGGGTAAATGGAAAGTGAGTGCTAGGGTGAAGTTTGAGTAGCCCAATTCACGATCCTCTTTTGGGGTTTTCTTGCCTGTGTTCTTTTTCCCCAAGAGACTGATTACTTTTATTGTTGAACCGGCATGTTTATATCTTGTGTACATAGTATAACTCTGAAGCATGATGGCTAAAACAGAATGATATCCCGATGTAATAAAAATGATGCATGACTAGGCATAGTAATTGATAAATATGTGGCTCTAAGGATGACATATAGATACACTACTGCATAACCCTGAATCTAAGACTCGAACTAGGTGTCTGATAATCTGGTAGTGTAACGAGATATCAAGTGAGGGTGAGGAAAATTCGAATGATCCACCATTGATACTGAGCTAGAACTTGCCTGGTTAGTCCTGCTAAAAGTAAGCCGAAATAAATAATTAGGAAAGGATCATAGGTCCTTGTTCGAAATAGTCAATCTTGAGCCTAAAAATAACAGAAAACCAAATGAAGTTAATCCCTTATTGATCCAAATGATTTGAGCCTAAAATAGATCTTTCTTTTTCACCCCAACTGATCTTCTCTGAGAACAATGTGTTGGCCCTGGTCCCTCCTTGGACATGTGCACCTCAGTTTATGCCAAAAGCATAAGTTGAGGGTGGCTACTGCAAAATCAACCTTGTCGTGGCCCTGACCCAACCATGGGTATTGTGAACTTGACTCATGGCAAAATCATGAGTTGAGGGTGGCTGTTATAAGGAATACTCCGGAAAGTGGGGTTGAAAGAATAAAGAGGAAGAAAGAACAAAAAAAGTGATTTCTTTAAAAAAAAAAAAAAAAAATAAACACAAGAAAAGAGAAGAGTCACTTACACATAAGGAGAAGAAAGGGAAAATAGCAAGGTGAAAGAAAATTGAGAAATAGGGCGAAATAAAATGATAAAAAGGTGGTACGCTTAGCCGATATGTCAAGGAGGGCAACAAGTCACTAAAGTATACCTAAATATACCCTACCTGACCCTGAGCCTATGTTACAAGCTAAGAAAGTCCTATCGTGATCCTAAGAGTTGTTATGGCGAACTTAAAGCAGTGAAAATAAGGGCAAGCTTATGGCAATATGTATAAATGAGTTGTGAAGTTGTTCTGAGAGCGAGTGTTGAAAAGTAATCCTTATACTCAAACTGAAATCATTGTGTGAAAAATGAGGATGTTATTTTGAAGTGAGGACACTAGTTGCAATACCGGAAAAATTAGCACCTTGGTGAGAAATTGAAGAGGATAGGTGTCAGTGCGTAGTGAGTCTGTGTCATGGTCTGATCCACATAATTCAAGCCTAATAGTGATAGCATGCATGAACATAATGAGAATGATCGGGATTGATAGCCAAATGATTGCGAAAGATAAAATATGGATACTCTTGTACAAAGATTTTGTAGTGAGTCATAGTGCGTCGCTTGAGGACAAACAACGAATTTAAGTTGAGGGTGTTGATGTACCGTGGTTTTACGGTACTTTTAATGCTTTTTCCTTAAGTTTAGTTGTGTCCAAAGCCTTTTTGTATTGATTTTTGATGTAGGTTTCTCTTTATTTGCAGGAAATCTGTCCAAAGGAGAACGCGGAGGTTGAGCAGGAATTGCAGAAGTGACCACCTACGGAGCTCACGACGGTCTCGTCGTCGACTGTGACGGTCCGTAGGTGGCACCGTAGTGAGAAGAGAGTAGCTGCTGAAGGAAGATGGGGAAGTCTGACTAAGTGTGGGACTACGGAAGCCTCACGACGGACCGTCACAGCCACGACGGTCCGTCCTGCTTGTTCGTCGTGATTGTCAGAGAGTAGTCCCAGTACCCAATTCCAAGAAGTTTCTAAGTATGGTGGAACGAAAACCCTCGATGGACCGTCGTGCTTGAAACGGTCCGTCAGACCTGTCCGTCGAGGGTAACAGAGTTGATGAAGGAAGCAGCAGAGATTAGAGCCCAAGTATGGAGCGACGGAGGCCACGACGGTCCGTCACATGGGCCGTCGTCTCAGACGCGTTTTGGACAGATTTTCCTTAATTAGATTCCTTCTTTTATTAGGTTTTATTTTATTATAAATAGTCCGAAAAACCTCGTTTTTGGGGTTAGACTTTTGGATATTTTTTAGTTCTCTTGTTTAAGTATTGAACTATTGATTTTGGTATTTGATCATACTTTTCCGGAATCGATTGTTAGTGTTTTTGTGAATTATTCAAGTGAATTTCTGGATTTTCTTCCTTCTCATTAAAGTAAGTGCATGAATTCTTATATTATTAATATGAATTGTGTGATTATGACCATGGGTAACTAAACTCCATAACTAGGGTTGTGGGAACCATGGGTAAATAACAAGGTAAAATCTAGCTAAAATAACAATTCTAGAATAGTGTCTTGCATGTATTGATAATTCTTTCGTTTAGAAGTCTTTTTAACGGATGGCCAACGTTAGAACTCGCCTTAATGCTACTTGCCGGACCAAGGAGGTAGATAATAGGAAAAGAATTATCAACGTAGATTTAGTGTATACTATCTAATAGGCTAGTGTCGGTTGGTACGAAGTAACAACTTAGTCAAATATCGATTATGATGCTTAATATGAGGTAAAGATAAGGTTTAGTAAAGCAACACACGTAGCCGGACCAAGGTGCGGAGTGAAATTCTCTAGATGCCGGACCAAGGATTTAGAGAATACCTAACTTATCACTTTACATGCAAGATATATAGGAAAGAATTGTTATAGCTAGAATTACCGAGTTAGGAGCTTGTGGGGAACACTTAAGCCCTAGTTACTCTCATCACTTGATTAAACTCCAATACTTGAACCTGCTAGTTGATTACTTTAATTTAGTTAATTACGTTTATTAATCAAAACCCCCTTTTAGTTATTTTTTTTCGGAAAATAATTGACTAAATAGAAGTAATAATAGAATAACGTTAAGTCTGAACCATTTTCCTCGTGGGATCGACCCCAACCTCATTAGTTGGGTTCTTTACTTGATACGACCGCTTTACTTCTTATTTGAGAAGTAGAACTTAGAGTTCATATTCCTACTTTACTAGTTAATTATTAACCTTCGGACACATAGCTTAACTGACATAGACTTGTGAAGTTACATGGAATCCGGTGTTCTACTCCACAACCAATAAAAGAGAGGGTTAAACACTTGCCGGGAAAGATGATTCGTACATAGCTATTAATAGGTTGTATTCCACTAAAGATACGGAGTCTATGGTGGGCACATAGTTAACGAACAAGGAGAATTGCTTCTAGAAACTCTGACTAACTAAGCGTGAAGGTTTCCAAGCTTCATGAGATTAACATCTAGGGATTGGGACGCTGATATGCTCAAAACATTACTTTCTGCA
>JAJJBR010000188.1:0-37682 GCA_022817965.1 Solanum lycopersicoides
TATTATTCTTAATCTGTCTACACCTTTAAAAGTAATTATTTGGTGGTAATAATGATATAGCCTTTAATTCTTCAAAAATGGGGTTGTTATGGGGAAATGGTTGAGAGAATTACTTAGTGAAAAATCAAATCGTTACCGATAAAAATCATATTCAGATAATAATTACATAATTAAGTTATTAATATGTCTATATAACCTTTAATTTATCGTTTGATCAATCGATAACTTATACGATCACTATATTAGTTGAAAGGGAATTGCAGCAGCTTCATTAGGGCCACCTAAACACGCAACTATATACTAAACTTTCAATTAAATGAGCATTTTATACTCTCACCAATAATTCTTTCTTTCATATCTAGTTAAATTTAATATAATTGACTTTTCTCGTTTCAATTTATTTGATTTGATAGCTTCCATTTTTGGCATAGAAACATTTTTTTAATTACTAAAACGACAATTAATTTTTGAGTGGAAGAAAATAACTAGTACATTGACATAAATTTACTCTTGCCATGATACACCAAATATGAAATATCATGATAAACGTATGAATATTATTCAAATTTAAACCTCGTCATAACATTTTTGTTGTAGTAATTAACCACACATCTTTACTACTTTTTCATTTATTAATTTATCACAAAAAATGGACTAAAGAATTAATACGTCACAATATTTGGGCATGTTACCAAATAATTGCATAAAACGTATATTATACTATTAATTAATGGTCTATAGTTTTATTAATACTTCAGATTCAGATTAATTAGTGGCTATAAATGCATGCTCTAAAAATCATTTGAAATAAATAGAAAATGAGTATAGTGTGGACAGACTATTCAAACTTTCTTAGAATACATACAAATCTTATGCAAAGTGAAAAAATCAACACATTCAAACCAAATGATTGAAATTTTACCAAACTTTTAACAGGAATTGCATGATCCTAACTACTTTCATCAATCAAGAATATATCCAAGTTAAGTTATATGTTCTGCCACCCCACACCCAACCCATCCACTTCCGAACAAATTCAGATTCAAAATTTAAACTTAACAAGTTCGTGTTTCAAATTATGGTATAATAAAATTCATTTGATCAATTAAATTTAAAATCTGTTATTTGTACTCTTTTCATATGTATTTTTAGGCTTAATTACGCCCCTACACACTTTAGTCAATTTGACTTCTATACTTTGTCTCTATTTATAATCTGGGAGACCCATATATTTTAGGATTAAATTATTATGTTATGATGAATTTAAGAATTTAGTTGACAAAGTGATAAGCAGAAAGGTCAAATTGACATACGGAGCTAAGACCATGTATTTTAGGATGTAAATTATTGTGTTCTGATGTTTTAAGAGTTCAGTTGACAAAGTGATGAATAAGGGTTAAATTAAAACAGAGCTAAGTACAGTCTCCTAACAATTATTTTGCCTAAAATAAAAACCTATAAACAACAAATATATCATAATATGTATTGTGTATATTTAGACCATATTAATAAACTAGTCGATCGAATGACAATATTTTTTAATGTATATACTTATATGGTCCAAATTAAATTTGAATAAGCCTATGGTACCTGCTCCAAATTTGAAAAAGTGCAAGTCACATAATCTAATTCATATTATTTATTTCATTATATGCAGTAGTAACATGAAGTCCAAGTTTCAGTCTGACAAAATTACCCAAGTTGGACAATACAATCGTCTTGGAAAATTGCAAATCTATCACTCTAAAAATATATTAATTTACTGCACCTTAACATCTCAATAAACGCATTGTTCTCTTTAAAGGTGGCCAAATTAATTAAATACGTACATGAATATAGAGGTGAATGCAAATGCATATTTTATGGATTCATCCAAACTTAATATAATCGCTTTATTCGTTTTAAAATAAGTGTTACTTTTAGTAAAAAATAATAAAATATCTTTTAGGCAGCAGCAGAGCCGGACATACTTGAGGGTGTCAACGGATGCGATAGTCGCGATATTCCGTCGTTAAAAAATTTAACTGTATAATTAAAAATATATTTAATCATATGCTCCACGGTTTTTATATGATTTTACTTTTTTATATTTTAATACTTTTTAATTGAAATTTTAGCTCCGTCAACACTTTTAGGCATTTGTAGGCACATAAAGATATTTTAGAGGCAAGGTATATTGGAATTTTGATCAGATAATAGGTTGTATATAAATACATTTTTGGTCTGCGTGATTTTTTAAAGTGAAATAACAAAATATGTCTTACTTTTTTTTATACAAAAGGAAAAAAATTGACTTATTAAACTTATTTTGATAGTTTAGTGACCTCTTTATAAAATAACAAAAGTCAATAAATTAAATATATCATGATGGAATTTTGAACTCAAACGTAAATGAGCAGGAATTTATATATTTGTGAAGGACTCGAAATTGATTTTTCAGTCTTGAATCGAGATTCGAGAGAAGGTATGAAATTTCTCCAAAAAAAAAGCCTCTCCCGTGATGGTACACTCATTCAAATGCTTCACTATATATGAAACTTCAAAATCAATCTTTAATTTATTTCATTATCTTTCATAAAAAAAAATTTACTTCAAATAATCACGTCTCTGCCTGAAATGACCAAGAACAAAAATCTAGGTCATTCACATCTATGATATAAAATGTTCTATAAAATAAAATTATGAATGGTGATAACTATATACTTATCAAGATACATTGGCAGATATCATTCAATATTCACACTTATTAATTGGATACATCCAACCGAAAAGGAAAATAGAATTGACAAACACTAATTTTAATTTTACATATATTTTTTTTACAGTTTAATTAATTAATATAACAGTAATAAAGTCAACGATGGGGTAGTTTATGGTTGTAATTTAACTGCATGTCGTGTTAATAGACGTGTTTTCTTTGAGTTATATATAAAATAAAATAAAAAGAATAAGTTTAAAATAGTCAAACAATTAATAAATTAGATTTACTAACTGGATTGCTCAAGAAAGTTTGTTAATTAATTGTTTTTTTTCTGATATGGATTTATTGAAATCCAGAGGGAATTAATGATGGTCATTTCTATTTATGTTTATCTGGATATTGGTAATTGTAGGGCCCTAAAAGGGTATACATACCAATATATATTGCACACACTTCAACACGTCGCCTATACATGCAAAGAAAAGTCAAACAAGAAAGGTGGAGACGATTACTCGATATTTACATCATATCATACGAGTTTAAATTATATGTATCGTTAACTTTTAGCACTAGGACATCTATAGGTAAGCACATGCAAATGAGGAATTTCTTACTTGACCCCGTACGCTATAGAGTTCAAAATTTAATATTATCAAAATTTTAATTTAGAGCTTAACTTGTTCCAAAAAAATCAATTTTTTAGAAGAAAGATTGTCTAAACTTTATAAGCCGCGCAATGTTCTCTTCCTAATCCGATGGAGGATCATTCTAATCAACACCCACTTACATTATTAAAACTATGAATTCATAATTTAATATTATTATATTTGATCTGGACGACATAACTCATACCTCTAAAACAAGTTCAAAGAGAGAAGGACTATTCAGGTCTTATGATAAAACTTCTCTTCCAGTCAGGTTTTCATTATTTTGTTCAAACACTGACGTTTGATAACCAAGAACGTTATATTCACACACACATAGTGCAAAGGTGTCACATCGGACCTAACAGGCTCACTCTAATACCATATCAAATTAGGTCTTAGGTCTTAATTTCACTACAAAAGTTAACGTAAACGGAGGAGAACTATTAATTCAAACTTATAAGATGTCCATGATTCCACTCATTTAACGATATGGAATATTTCATTTATCACCCCTTCTCATGTCGAGATTCAAACATTCTTCGACCTAATCTCCACTATCCAATCTGATCCACACACATTCACAAACAAAGTATATTTCCACCCAGAATCGTCCAATTTTCTAAGGGCTCACATCGAATCCGACTCTTATACCATACTTAGTCTCATTTAAACTTTATCATAACAAAAATTATTATAAACTAATAATTTAATATAAAAAATCAACCATGATTAGGGTAAAGTAGCAAGTGCGTTGTTTTGTGTTTTCCAAAAAGTACTTAAAAAAAACCTCTAAAATATTTTCAAACAAAAACAGAAAACTAGGTAGACGGTCACCAACACTCTAACCTACCCAAATGTTGCTAACCAAATATAGCAAAAAATAAAATAAAATTAGATCACCTAGGTATAAAAATACCAATTATTTTATAATATTTCTTAAGCAAAAAAAAAAAAGAAATTCTAACAAAATATTATTAAAAAAACGAAATATCAAAGAAAGTAACCATTTTTAATTTGGGCGGCAAGTAAATGCAAAGAGTCAACGTTCTTAATTTTCCCCCCTTATAAATTCCTTCTTCCTCTGTTCTATTTTTCATCAAAACCTTTACAACTTTTCTCTCAAAAAAATAATACTTACAATCTCTCAAATGACATTTGCGGTTAAAAACACAGTTTTTCCAATGATTTTACTAAAACTAGCAGAATGGTTTCTTTACAAACTCCTTGCAAATTCATGTTATAAAGCAGCAATGAAAGTTAAAAATTCTCAAATTTTTTTCAAGAATTCTTCTTTCAGATCATCTCATCAAATTCCGATTTATCCCAATATTTCAAAATGTAACAATTCAAGAAAATCTGAAACAGTTGTATGTGATATTCAATCTACATTACTTAGATCTGAATCATTTTTTCCGTATTTCATGTTAATTGCTTTCGAAGGTGGTGGTATATTAAGAGCTCTGTTTTTACTTCTATCGAGTCCTCTGTTATTCGTTCTTGATTTCGAAGCTAAATTGAGAGTTATGGTGTTTATATCTTTCTGTGGGATGAAAATTAAGGATGTTGAATGTGTTGGTAGAGCTGTTTTGCCTAAATTTTATCTTGAAAATTTGAATGTTCGTGTTTACGAATTGATGAAATCTGCAGGGGAAAGAATGGTGTTTACGAGTGTTCCTAGAGTTATGGTGGAAGGTTTTTTGAAGGATTATTTGAGTGTTGATTGTGTTAAAGGGACTGAGTTGCATTGTTTTGGGAATTATTTTAGTGGATTTGTATCATCTTCTGGGATTTTGAGTAAGCATAGAGCTTTAATGGAAGTTATTGGTGAGAAAAAACCAGATATTGGTATTGGAAATTCAAGTTTTCATGATCATTTGTTTATCTCACTTTGCAAGGTATGTTTTTTTAGTCCTTCCTCTGTTTTTTTTCCTTTTTCCGTGTTCGGTATCTATTTTGAGGTTCAGTTATTTGTGTTTGTGCATGAAAAACTCGTTTTGAGCGGTAAAATGCTTACAATTTCATCACTCCATCGTAACTCAGTTCGGTGTTTGATATCTACTTTGAGTTACTAGTTATTCGTGTTTGTGCATGAACTTCTCGTTTTAAGCGGTAAAACTCTTCTTATCAAATACTATTTCATATCACTACATCACAACTCTTGATGATGCTCTTTCGGTATTTGATATATATGTATGACATTCTTTTCTTTTTAATCTGTTAGAAATTAACGTATTTTAATATGTTTTTTGTGATTTCTTTATTTTAAATTTAAATGTTTTATTTTACTTTTAGTGATATGATCTTAATAATTATAGAAATATTATGATAGAAATAAATTATAAGTTTCAAAGGATGTTGGTTGGTATGAATAGGTAGAGCTAGATCTTAAACTTTATGTATCCTAAATATACCATTAAATTTATGACTTGTTTTGGTTATTGTGTTCACACTTAAAAATTTATACAAATTTAATGAAATTTCTAATATAAACACAAGTTTTAGGCAAAAACTATTGAATTTCTTCCAACTTATTCGCAACATTATAATTTTGTCTTTAAAGCTTATGAGTTTTAAATTTTAAAATTTTAAGTTAATTATTTGTATATATTCAATATAATGGACTTTTAAGTCAAATACTATATTTTAAATCAAGGCTATTTGATTTGACTGAATTCATAGCCGATCGTCTCCCTCGTCCTTTTTGGTATGTAGAGGAGCAATCATTAATTTTTTAGTTTTTATAATTATTAAAGTTATTCGGTTTTAAATCAATAATATTTACGTATTCAGTAGACTTTCAAGACAGATACTAAATTTTTTTGTAGCCGACACCCCACGCTACTCCTATAGAAATGTACGAATGTATTTATTTGTTTTAAAAAAAAAACTTTGTATCAAATCAAACTCCGATATTACTGAATTGAGAGGAAATATAAATTTTCCATCCACTTCACTTTTCATTTATCAAGTCTTACATAATTAATTACAGTTGTATTCCTTTGCCAGGGTATTTAAGAAAGTTTCTGCTTATGAAAAAGGCCTTCAACTAAATCTGGTCCCATTATTCTTCAGATGTTTATTTATTTATTTAGTACTTTTGTAGTGACTTGACACTTTCAAGGCATATAATGATTCTGCATTTAATTTTTTTTGAATATTTCAGTACACAAAAAAATAAAATGAAATTAAATTCATCAACATTTTGTTACACAACTTTGTAAACATCAAAACTTATCATTCATTTCACATGTCATGTCATTGGCTATTTACGTGTCATCATTCTTAACATAAGAATAAGAGTCAAATTCAACCGTTTTTGCTCAAATAACAACAAATTCATGAAAAATTTAGTTGTTATCACTTAAAGTTATCATTCTATATATATAACGATACATAAAGTTGAAATTCTGATTCCGCGTCTGATACAGGAAGCTTATGTGGTGAACAAAGAGGATACTACTACTACTACTACAAGTTGTTCAATATTACCAAGGGAAAAATACCCAAAGCCATTAATTTTTCATGATGGAAGGCTAGCATTTTTACCTACACCTCTTGCAACATTAGCCATGTTTATGTGGCTACCAATTGGAATTCCACTAGCTATTTTTAGAATCTTAATTGGGATATGTTTACCATACAAAGTAGCTGTTTTGTTGGGAAAATTAAGTGGTATAAGACTTAGAGTTAAAGGTACTGACCCTCAAAGATCTGAAAATGACAAAGGAGTCCTATATGTTTGCACTCATAGAACACTTTTGGACCCTGTATTTCTTAGCACTTCTTTGGGGAAACCTTTAACAGCAGTCACTTATAGTTTAAGCAAAATGTCTGAAATTCTTGCTCCTATTAAAACTGTGAGATTGACAAGATCAAGACAAAAAGATGGAGAGGCCATGCAAAGATTGCTTAGTGAAGGTAATGTCACAACACTCCTATTTTTATTTCGTTCTACGCAAAGTATTTGACTAGACATTATTTTTTCTACGTTGAAAGCATAAAATATTCATAATGATTTCTTAGTGAAGGTAATGTAAAAATACTCCCTTTTTTTTTCATTCACCGTGAAAGTATTTGACTAGACATACATTTAAAAATGTGTATAAACATAAAAATTTCATAAAGATTACTTAGTGAAGGTTATGTCAAAAAAAATATTCTTATTTTTCATTTTATGTGACTATAAACTTACAACTTCTGTTGCTAAACATTAAAAAAAATTATGTCAAAAAATATTCTTATTTTCCGTTCTATGTGACTATAAACTTACAACTTCTATCGCTAAACATCCAAAAAAAAAAAGATTGCTTCGCGAAGGTAAGGTCAAAAAAATATTCTTAATTTTCGTTCTATGTGACTATAAACTTACAACTTCTATCGCTAAACATCAAAAAAATTCGAAACTAATTTCAATTTCTTTGTTTGTTATAGGTGACTTAGTGGTATGTCCAGAAGGGACAACATGTAGGGAGCCCTATCTATTAAGGTTCAGTTCACTATTTGCAGAATTAGCAGATGAGATAGTACCAGTGGCTATGAACACAAATGTTAGCATGTTTTATGGTACAACAGCTAGTGGGCTTAAATGTTTGGACCCAATTTTCTTCTTGATGAATCCAAGGCCTTGTTACACTGTTGAAATATTAGGCAAATTACCAAAAGAATTGACTTGTGCTGGTGGAAAATCAAGTCATGAAGTGGCTAATTATATACAAAGACAATTAGGTGCTGCATTGGGATTTGAGTGTACTAATCTTACAAGAAGGGACAAATATTTAATGCTTGCTGGTAATGAAGGGGTAGTTGAACATCATAATTCAACAATAAATTAATTTAATTATTAAGGAGTATATAGGGTTAGTCTTTCTTTGTTATATTCACTTTATTAAGTAGCACATATATAAATGTGAGTATATGTTTATTATGCAATTAGTGGTAATGTATGTAATTTTTATATTCTTTTTCTTTAAAAAAATGATATATTTATGTGGGACCTTAATTAAATAATATTTAAAAATGAATGGGAAAGAGTAATTGCATTGGATACTAATTCTATTCTTATGGTCTAAAATTGGTAATGTATGTAATTTTTTCCATCTTGTTAATGTAGTAATATTATTTTATTTTGAAAATATTTATGTGGGACCTTAATTAAATGATAATTTAAAAATGAATGGAAAATAGTACTTGAGACATCTATCACAAGTAAATGCGATTAGATACTAATTTTGTTTTTATGGTTTGAAACAGGTAATGTATGTAATTTTTTCCATCTTGATTAATGGAGTAATATTCTTTTTTTTTTTTTTTAATATTTATGTACGACTTTAATAGAATGATGTTTAGAAATGTATTGTCTAATTAAGACATCTCACACTTATCTTTCACAACTAAATGCAATTGAGATACTAATTCTATTATTGTGATTAAATTTTTTGCGGACTTGTATGCAGAAGTACTAATTTTATATTATTTTTGTTTGTAAATAATTATCATTTACAGTATAATTATATCATTAGAAAATTACCCCATTAAAATTTAAATACAGTTTATGTATGCAAGTTATTTAACTTAAGCCTAGAGAAAGCTATCAGAAAGCAAGCCAATGAGCTAATGATGACTAGCCTTTGATTGAAGGCCGGGTCGACAAGGGAAAACAATCATTCAATGAGGTATGATACCACACAAGAAAGACAAGTTGCAGCGGATCGTAGACCAATGAACAAGTGTATCTATTTATTTGCGACATAAGTCTCAGCTTACAACTCCTACTAGTAAGAAGCTGTTCTCGAGCCAGATTTCCTGGATTAACGTGTTTCTAGCCGAGCCTAAATGGAAGAATGAAGAAGCACGCCCGGGTAGACTTCAAGAGCTCCTATCATAACTTGCTCTCCTTATATCTCCAAAAAAAAATAATTTAAAATTCTTTGATATGTATTCAAACTTTTTAAAACTTCTATGGTGAACTAAGGGTATAATTGGAAGGAAAGAAAACTAATTTTTGATCCCACCGATATTTGGTCCAAATTAATTTGGCTTAAAAGTCATTTATTTGAAGGTCCAGAGTATTTGCTGGCGTCGCAATGTATGAGTTGGCATTGATTTAAATACGTGATACATGTCTCTCTTTCAAATAAAAATAAAATAAAATAAATATAAATAATTGAACTACTATGCTATTCTTAATTAAGTAAATAATAATCCTATATCATAGGGTACCCAAAAACAGAACTATCTTTATTTAATTTGAATGTGCCTTTGTCTAAGGTTCCAATTCACATTAATAGTAAAATTTGAATGATTCTTATCAGTCTTGTAATTAATTTTATTGTACTCAAACGGCATTTTTTGAAAACGTGACACTTCAAAGAAATTGGGTCATCATGCTTGCTGAGTTGTTGTTGAAGATGTTATAGTTCCTAAGTTTAGCCATACATATATGTCAAAAATATAGACAAAGAAATTGATTACGCGTTGTTTGATAATTGATTTGGAGGTTAGTTATATCGGTATTAAATTCTGTATAATTAATATTTAGATATTTCATAGGTGATTAAGATGTAAGTTATTCATGTAGGATAAAAGATGAAGTAATTGATACATAAATAATTGAATACGAGAATACTATTACTGAATAAAATAATATACATATATATTGTCATAACTAATATATCCCTATAACATTAATATGAATACTTACGTTACTCTAGTCAGTTACCAAATAACCCCTTAAGATTGAACATGTACAAAATTTCTTTCAAGCAATATTTTAAAAAATAGGGTGTGGGCAAGATATTATACTTTGCATGAGGTGATGCGTAAGTTGGATGCACGGGACACATAAGATAGCTCCATGAATCTTTCATTTTTTTAAAATGTATAATGTAGTAAAATAGTACTCCCTCCGTTTAAAAAAGAATGTTCCTATTTCTTTTTTAGTTTGTTTCAAATAGAATGACCTTTTTTCTTTTTTGGCAACATTTTAACTTTAATTTTTCACGTGACATGTTTAAGACGACAAGATTAAAGGACATTTTGGTACATTTGACATAACTTTAATTTAGAACTATAAGATTAAAAAGTCTTTTTCTTTTCTTAAACTCGTTCAAGTCAAACTAGGTAATTCTTTTTGAAACGGAGGGATATAATAATACAAGAATTATAAGAAATACATTTTTAATTTTTTAAAGAGCGATCAACGATAAAAGAATCAATAAAATGAATTGGTCATGTTATATTTGAAACATCACTCACTTATGAATAAAATTAAATTAAATTAAATTAATTTTAAATAATAAAATAACAAAAAATATAATAAGACAAATAGGACAATAACATAAAAAACTAATAACAAGTAAAAATGTGAAATTTGGCAATGTAGGGCATAAACATAAATCTATCCGATCCCACACAATTCTTTGGATTCCCTAAAACAGAACCATCCTCATTTAATTCGAGATTGTCTGATTCAAAATTTTCATTAATCAATTCAAGATATAAAAAAAAAAAATATACAAAAAATTTAAAGGATATAAATTAGTTTTCTCTTTCAATCGATAAAGAAGGATTTTGAGTCAAACTCAATTGCAAAAGCTAGTTTATGAGAAAAAATTGTCCAAATGTATAAGAAAAAATTAATTTCCCTTCTTTTTTACGATGTGAGGGTTTTTAAAATTTCCCACATATCCAGACCTCATTAGACGACATTTAACATTGGTGAACAAAGATTTGAGATAAATCTAATCCTAATATCATATATACTGTTGAGATTATCTCTCGTTCCCTACCTAGCTCGGCCTTTGCTTCCGTCCACAGCGTTTATTTTTTTTACATTAATTGTAAATATTGAATGATTGTTATCAGTCTTGTTAATAATTTGATTGTACTGGACAGCTTTTCGAAAATGTGTAATCATTAAAACAAATAGGGTCATCATGCTGCTGCTGGTAGTTGAAGAAATTATATTATAATTACTCCTTATATTAAGCCAATATATGCACAAAAAATAAAAAATAAAAATCTTCTCCAGCTAGTTTTTGTTTGTCTATATGTCAATATATGTTAATTGACTAGTCTTGTACATTCACCATTAGTGCATTAAAATGAGCATGTACAATCAATCTAATTGCATGTCCCTTAGGCGTTTAAAAAAACATTAAGAGAGTCAGAATTTTTATTAAAAAATTGAAATATGTAGTACTAATCGTGCGAATTAACAAAGAGGATTTAACATTTATAATATATATATAAAAAATACTTTAAACTATTTATAAATAGTATAATTTTTCCGAATTCATTAGCCTTAAGTTAGCTCCGCCTCTACTTAAGTGGCGGAGCCACTATAGCTTTAGGGGATCATCTGAACCCTCTTTGACGGAAAATTATATTATTTTTATATGGTTAAAATAACTTTTTAGGTATATATAGTAGATGTCGACCCCCCTTCGACTACTTCGTGTGTCTATTTCTTCAGATTTTGAACCCCTTATCAAAATTTCTGATTCCGCCTCCATTAAGACCTAATTAATCATCGAGTACGTAGTCTGATTTTCGTGACTTGTATTTTCCTCTTTTGAAAACATTTGTCATTATTAGTAAATGTAGTCTACACAGCCTCATATATAGTACATCTTGTGGAGTATAATATTAGCTCCTAAAAAGATATAAAATATAGGAGTACTTAATTATATATAGTCTATGAAAGATCAGCAAAAGAAAATGAGCGGATCAGATCGAATATTGATAAAAATAAATAAAATATCAAATCCGTTCATAAAAATCAAAATAGATTTAGTTTTTCATAAAACAAGAACATTATATATAAAAATTCCTTCGGTATTGTTTGTCATGATTTCTATCTTTAGAGTCAAATTATAAAAATTTTGACTAACATTTTAAGATAATTTTTTTTAATCATATTAATATGCAAAAAATTATAATTTATAGTACTTTTCATATAGTTTTAGAATATTTAATTTTTTTGTTTAAAATATCGAATTAATATGATCTAATTTACCTTTGAAAATTAGTCAAATTGACTTTCGATAAGCGCAACATGAAAAATAATTCCGGACGGAGAAAGTAACTTACAGATGAATATTAATTGATAAACAGTAATTCGTAAAAAGAGAGTATCATATAATAATTATAGTAGATTAATAATGTACAGAGATAATTGCTTCTTAGCATAAAATGGATATTCATATTTAATCCATCTTTAAATTGTCAGCTATCTAACTATATATTATTTTATTTAAAAAGCTCCATATTTTGAGTTCGAAGTCGAATTCTCTCCGATATGACATTCCTATTATAGGAAGCGTTTTATCATTTAATGTAAAAAATTTTAACGTAATCTTAATTTAGTTAACCTCCAATACAAGTAACCGATACTAGACGAAAAGACAAGGTATTTGAGAGTGCATGCATCAACGATATGATACGTTCATTGCCTTCGTATGTACGTCTGAGCTAAATATGTAAACAACTAAAACACCCATACCATAATATTTCAAACTTTATTTGTTTCGGAGAAGATAACAAAACGGTATACTTTTTTTTCGATATAGTTTTACTTTTTAACTATAATAAAAATAAAATTTTATTTTTACTTGTTTATTTTAGAAAAAAAGCATTTTTTTCAACTTCTTTATATTTTACCCTTATCATTAACTACTCAATCATCAAATTATATTTCAAATCATTTGAGAGCTAAGAGTATACATCAATTAATACAAATATTTATATTATCATATGATATACACCCATTCGGTGCACATGGCTTTATATTACTAGTTTTTACGTTTAGGTTTATGAAACCATAACGTACACGAACTTAAATATTCTGACGTAAGACTGTTGAAATTTAGGTAGATGAAGACTTATGTGATATTTTTTTTTAAAAATCACATGTAAGAAATTATAAGGGGTATACGTATCATTATTGTTCGTGGCATGCATGTGCTGATTAATTAGTTTTAGATATTTGTAGCTTTAAAGTAACAATATATTGAGCGTAATTTTACGAATAATGTTTAATTTGGAGAAGAGTGTGTAATCTTACTAATAATGCTCAGAGAAATGTATTATATGCGAGCCTTATTCCTATTTTATAAAGATAGAGGGAACAATTATCGGTCCCATGCAAGTCTAAAATGTAACCTTGTATAGTAAGTGGCGGATTCAGAATTTTCATTAAGGGATGTCAATAATTGTAATTAAAAAAATTAAAATAAAGCTAATAAGTCTTGAACACAGAATTATCTCATAGAAATTTTGCAACCACCTAACAAGAAAACTAAATCTTTAACTTTGTTTCAAAAGGTGTCAATACATATATATTAAAAAAATTGACCTATATTTATAACGTAATTTTCGTACGAACCCCTTAACCAGGCTGGGTCCTTCTCTGAACGAGAAGTTATTCAAGTCAATATTTGACCAACACACCTTAAATGGAATAGACGATGGAGTAATAATTTCTTACAAATGTGGATAAAATGTTATTTGAATTTTACCTTCATACGTCCATTAAGAAAATTCAATTTATAAAATTATAAAAACATGAAAGAGTTAAGGAATTCGGCTTGTACGAATAACATAATTTTCTTTCAAAGGAGGTTTAGATGAAATTTCAATGCACTCGGCAGATTATGACGCCCTTGACCATGCCTCGAGGTGCGCGCACACATAAATATGCAAATGACGTAATGATTCTTTGCTAGCTATAGTTGTGTCATGTCCGATAGTTTTATTGTTCATTGTTCTCACATGCCTCTTTGACTATATCTTTGTATATTGCTTCATTCGTTCATTTTTATTGGTCTAATTTGAAAAATCAAGACATAATTAATTTCTCATTTTATTATTTATTACTAAAGTAGTAATTATTTCCAATATTTAAATGACTTATAATGAAGTAATTATAAGTAATATAGTAAAGGGCAACTTTCACATATAGCAAATAAAAAATTCATATTTGTATGCTATAGCAAAGTTACATAATTGCGCTCCATAGCAAACATAGAAACTGTATAATTCGCTATACATATACAGTTGAAGCGAATTGTATAAAATGAAGTGTATAAAACGAGAAAGAGAAAGACACTTGGGCAGAGACTTGTATAAAAACGAAGTGTATAAAACGAATTGTATGATTATAAGTGTATAGAACGATTATATACAATTTGAATTTGTATAAAATGAGAAAGAGAGAAAGACAAAAGGGACTTGGCAGGGAATATACAATTGAATCCAATTGTATAAAACGAGAAAGAGAGAAATTAGATACAATTTGAAATTTGTATAAAACGAGAAAGAGAGAAAGGCAAAAGAAATCGGGCAGGGGAGTATTTTTATTGTATAATTATAAGTGTATAGGACGAAAATATATGTACTTGCATGTGTATATACAATTTTCTCATGCTTTATACAAACAGAAACGCAATTTATACATTTCGTTTCTGTTTGTATAAGTGAAAAAGGCGAGGGTAGCGAGCGAGATTTGGGAGAGTGACGAGCGAGATCTGGAAGAAGGGAGAGAGGGGAACAAAAATATATGTATTTATACAATTTCCTCTGCTTTATACAAATAGAAACAATTTTTATACACTTGTGTTTGTATAAAAAGTGAGGAAGCGAGGGAGAGATTGGAGGAGAGTGGCGAGCGAGATATTGGGAGAGAGGCGCCTGGCAATTTTTTGCAAACGTTTGCTATAGAGCACAATTAAATCAAAAGATAGCTACTCCATTTATTTTAGATTATTAGTTTGCTATTATATACAATTATCCCTATAGTAAATCACCATTTTATTTCTTACTTCTTAAAGAGTACATATGTATATAATATGTTAAATCAAACATGAACAAATAAATATAGAGGAAGAGAATACATGTATAGCTATTGAGTTCAGTACCTCAGCTTCTAGATGGTGGGAATACACTAATTCTAATTCCAATTATAAGGCTATCTCTAGACACAATATTTTATGAATATAGTTGTGGTATCACAGAGATGGTTTTTGGAATTTGTGATACTGTCCGGCCCACTCCTATATGTGGGCTGTGGTCATCCACCAGGGTCCAGACTATGGGCTTGCTCTTCTGGTCCTGGGCTTCTGCAGTTTCAGTAACGAAATTTTTTCATAATTAGTTATAGTTTGGATCATAACTATCAATGGTGTCTATAGTTTGTTAAATTACAATTAATAGCAATATTCTTAAAGAGGAGAGAGACGAGCAAGATCAGAAGATATATGAGACAGACAACACACCATATTTCAAATATAACTTGTATCACAATTGTAATTGAGATACCCATATCGTATATACGAGTCCGGAGCCTAAAGGGTACAAAATATTAAAAAAAAATTCAAAACGGTATATAAAATTTTATATTAACCAAAACGGCAAAATCGCTGCATCAGCAGCGATTAATCCACCGGAAAAAGCAAAATCGCTGCCTGTGCAGCGATTTTGCAAAATGTCTTCTTTTTTTTTAAATCGCTGCCTAGGCAGCGATTTATATAAAAAATTTAATTTTTTTTTTTTTTACAAAATCGCTGCCTAAGCAGCGATTTTCAAAAAAAAAAAAAAATTTTTTTGGGTAAATCGCTGCCAAGGCAGCGATTTAAAAAAAAAAAAAAAATTCGTAAATCGCTGCCTAGGCAGCGATTTACCCAATTTTTTTATTTTTTTTTTTTAAAAAATTTATTTAAATTTTGTTTAAATTATTATTATTTTAAATTTTATTTTTATTTTTTGCTTCTTTTTTTTAAACAAAAGTTTAAATAAAAAAATAATTATTTTTTAAAATCAAATCTTTGCCAAGACAGCGATTTTTAATTAAATTTTTTATTTATTTTTAAAATAAAATCGGGAAAAAAATTGTTTTTAAATCGTTGCCTTGGCAGCAATTTGATTTTTTTATAAAAAATTTAATTAATTAAAGGCATCTATTTTATTTAAAAAAGAAAAAAAAATGTTTTAAACTTTTTTTAAAAAAAAAAGCAAAAAAAAAAAAAATTTAAACAGGTCGCTGCCTCAGCAGCGACATTTAAAAAATTTTATAAAAAAGTTTTTTTAAATGTCGCTGCTGAGGCAGCGACTTGTTTAATTTTTTTTTAAAAAAGTTTAAAACAAATATTTTTTTTAAAAAAATAAAATAGCTGCCTTTAATTTATTTATTTATTTTTAAAAAAATCAAATTGCTGCCAAGGCAACAATTTAAAATCAATTTTTTTTCCGATTTGATTTTAAAAAATAAATAAAAAATTTAATTAAAAATCGCTGCCTTGGCAAAGATTTGATTTTAAAAAATAATTATTTTTTTTATTTAAATTTTTTGTTTAAAAAAAAAGAAGCAAAAAATAAAAAATAAAATTTAAAAATAATAATAATTTTTAAAAAAATAAAAAATTTGGGTAAATCGTTTTTGGCAGCGATTTAAAAAAAAAATTAAATTTTTTTTTATAAATCGCTGCCTAGGCAGCGATTTTAAAAAAAAAAAGACATTTTGCAAAATCGCTGCACAGGCAGCGATTTTGCTTTTTCCGATGGAGTAAATCGCTGCTGATGCAGCGATTTTGCCGTTTTGGTTAATATAAAATTTTATATACCGTTTTGGAATTTTTGTTAATATTTTGTACCCTTTAGGCTCCGGACTCTCGTATATACACAATCTCCTCTCTCCCAATCTCTCGCGCACACACAGATAAGGGTGACAAAATCAAACTCAATCTGTCCCAATCCAGTTAGGTTTTGGGTTGATTTTTGACCCGTCCATTTTTTAGCTCAATCATTTCAACCCAACCCATTTTCACTCATTAAAAATTGTGTTGATATGTAAGCCAAATTGATTTTTGAGAAATCTTATCAAAATATTTTTTTAATTTTTATTTTATTTTATATGTTATATATAGGTTAAAATAAAATAAAAATTAAATTAGGTACTAAAACCTTATAAAATAACAAAAAACACTATTAAAACATAAAATTGGACGGATTGGGTTATGACCCATTACTAACCCATTTTGATCCAACTCATTTTGGCTCAAACAAATTTTGATTGGGATGGGTCTTTTTCCATTTATTATCTTGACCCATTTGACCCGCCCAAATTTAACTCAACCGACTCAATTACCACCCTACACATATATACATGTTAGCTTTGAAACTGAAACATAGATACATAAATACACATTGTATCACTCAAATAAACCAACGTAAAGTACCTTGTAAAATACGTAGCCATAATTAATTTACTTCAACCTTAAGAGCTAGTTCAAGAGATGAGAATCGCCAAAACAGAAACCAATTTAACCCTCCCACAACCAATGTTGGACTTCATCAGTGAAGTTGTAGTTCCTCCTGCAGAAATTTAGGGTCGCCAAAACGGATTCTATTTTAATTTCAGTAAATGAAGAGCAGATTTGGACCTTTCAATAAATTGAGAGCAAAATCAAATTAAATGACTTGGGAAGGATAGAATATACGTAAATCTTGCTGATATACCATTATTAACCACTACGACGTAATTTGAATGAGTTTTATCTTTAATTTTCAATCTGTGAAACTCGAATATACTCTACATAAGCTCAAATTTAAACCACAAATCATTTAAGTTCTGTTTTCTATCTTCCTTTTGCTTTTCTTATCCTCTCTTTCTTTTGCTTTAATTTTTTCAGATTGCAACTCTCACATCTTGTCATCAGCTATTCACAATCTGTCAGTGGAAACTTCTGCCTTTTTACACAATTTCCCAAGTTAGATTCTGCTGTCTAAGCAACCTATAAATATATTCGTATATTTAAAATTATTCAGAAAATGAAAATTCTGACTCTGTCACTGTTTCTTCTATTTAACAAAACAAAAGCAATGTGTATCATATTCTTTTATCCACATAACTATATTTATTAGTTCTATATGCTTTTACAAAACTTAGAAGAAACCTTAGTTTCTGGCTAACAAAGTAGCTACACTACAAATCCAGCAACATCAACATGTCATTTCAGCAAATTGATTTGAAAAAAACAACTACTTGTTACCAATTTGACATCACTGATCACACCATTTCTGTTAACTCAATGTCGTAAATCGAGCAGCAGTATGTTGTACTCCACAATTGCCATGAAAAAATTCGGCTTCAGAGGATGTTATGATAGTCTGCTAGCAATATCGCAAGGCAAATAAAAATGTGATGGTAATTATTCTGGATGATATTTGGAGAGATAGCTGCTGAAGTAGTAGGCGTAATTGGCCCAGCGCCAAATACTGTTGAACCACTTGAATTCGTCGTATTCAAAATGGATGCACTTGTGCTGCAATTCACAAGATAAATCAGAAAATATTGCATTATACAAGGCTAATTTGAACGAAAAATAAACAGTAGCGTGTTGCTCAGATGGTAAGCACGCTCCACCTCCAATCCTGAGATTGTAGGTTAGTAATACAAACTTATTCACCTTGTTGATGGATATTGACATGAGCCACTACCTGCATACGCAAATGTAAGGAGAAAAGAAGGATTAATAACATGTAACAGAGTGAATTTTTCGATTTTGATTTTGGACTAAAGGGAATAGTTAGCTTACTAGGATCAGTGTTTGTAGTAACAGCTGCACCAGCAAAATTGCAGCTATTAGGAATTGGATTTTTCTGATAGTAACTATTGAATGCAAAGGACGCGTGAGCGCGAAGCGTATTGGGATTGTAGCAAGTGCCACCAGTCTGAATGGCAGAGCAATCAGCGCCACCGTAGCCACAAGCATAGTCTAAAGCGACTTGCAGGGTTGTTTGTGAGGCAGCTTGACTCGCCACGCACCAGCTGCTTGAGCCTGATGAATATGTTGGGGAATTGGTTACAGATGGCGTCAGTACCGGATTGGAAGGACCGATAGAGGTCGAATCAGGATCAGAGATTGTTGGATTCAGTACTGGAGCAGTTATAGTGGGTGTAGTAGTGAGAGGAGTTCCAGTTGGAACTGTTGTTATTGGAGTTGTTATGTCCTTTTGACTACTGGAAATGGACTTGGAATTATGTCCTGTATGTGTAGCATTTGAACCTGCAAAGTTACAAAACAATAATATAAAAGTGCGTTATAATCACACACTTCAATATGTTGTCGAGTTTAATTAAAAGTATACTCTTCGTTAACCGTTTAAGTTTTTAGATGAGATTGTAACTGTTTCATCAGATAAAAGTAATGAACGAAAAAACTTAAGCTAGGAACACTTTTACTGCAATTATGTAAACAACTTAAAAAGAAAAGTATTCCTTGCCTGTAATGAAAGTGACATCCTATTTAACTTTTACCAATTGGAATGAAATTATTTCTGTTCATGTAATTATTACTACTTTCTACCCTTTATGGTTCCTCGATCAAAACGCGAAAACATTATACTTCTGTTTGAGCTCTAGATATGAAATCGTGGCCCAAAGGATTTGATTAGAATGGGCACTATAGACATTCAAATTTTGAAGGAACATAATGAGCAAAGGTAAAATATGGATGGGAGAGTGAAAAAAGATGAAATTAATAATCATTATCTTTTTTCAAAAAGAGGAAAGTTTAATAGTCAATCACTTGATCTCTGTATAATAATTCAAACAGTGAATTCAAAATTTAAACTTCATTCACATGCAAATTATCCTATGATTTCAATAATTATGACTAAAACATCAATGTTCTTTAAGATACATAATAAATAGTACTCAAATGGAATTGGGCTCAAAAACTAACACCCTAGAAAAGTACTCTACAAGAAAAAATATAATCATTTTGCCTCATAAAAACAGAGAGAGAATAAGATACCCTATAACATAAAAGAAGAAGCATAGATTTGATTTTCTCGAACAATCATTCAACTAATAGTTATTATCTCAGAAGTTGACAATTTATCTATTAGTATGCATCACTATTATAAGAAGATAAAAGATTGTTACCTGAACATATAAGAAGACAACAAATTTGGAAGAATATGTAAAAACTCCTGAGAATCCTCCTACTCATTGTGCTGAAATTTCTAACTTGTTTCGCCGTTTTTTGTTGCGATTTCAAAATTCGCTCTCATGATAACGAATCATAATAATATTTTTGTACATATGTGTATATATTTATACCAGTATTGAGTAAAACTACAACTACAATCCCTTTTTTCTTTTGAAGAGGTTTGTGTAGTGAGAGAGAAATAGAAATAAAAAGAGAGAGAAAGAGATTTTAGGTGAGAGTGTTGAGTAAAGGGAAGTTGAGACATAACAAGGGGGAGGAAGAAGAAAAAGGTACAAAAAGGGGGGAAGTGGAAGGAGTAGAAGAAAAGAAGAGGGAATTGTTTGGAAATTTTTTTTAAAGTGTGGGGGGGTGTTGAAGTAGTGATGAAAGTAATGATGATGATGATATGTTCAAATTTTAACTTTTTTTTTGTTGTTTGTTGTTTGGTGATTTGGATTTTGGAACTTTATACTATTTCAATGGGACTATTAAAAAAAATTATAGTAGCCAATGATCAATTAGCCATACTTGGTGGAAGGCCAACCAAGTGATGATGCATGCTTCTATTGCTCTCACTTATTATTGTGTCATGTGCTCTTGTGGAGTTGTGGTCTCCTTCCAATATCTTTGTGTTAATTACACTCTTCCAAATATGCCCTCACTCACCATAATTTACAAGAGACAAAAGAGAAATAATGTGATAAAGATAAAATCTTTGTTATTGTTGGAGGAGGAGATTTTCATTGCTAAGATTCAATCGCGATCATGGCAGATTTTAAGAATTTTTAAATCATAAATGTTTAACTCTTTTCAATACATTAAGTGTCTTTTTCAGCTTGAATCTGAGATTGTCATATCGTTAGTTGGTATTTGAACCAAGTGAACAAACAACTATCAATGTAAAATTGCTCTCTGAACTTAGCTAAACATAAAAGGTGTAGTAACTATCCATATATAGGATATTATTTTCTTATATAGTCACGACTTGGATAATTTATCCAAAAAGATTTGATTCTTATCCATTTCACATGTGCATAGCTAAAACATGATTATCTGAAATAAATTTTCTTATTTATACTAGTAATACTCTATTATTAATAAATAAATAAATTGAACGAGGCGAACTCAACAGTTACATAACTAAGAAGTAGGGACGAACACTGAGTATACAACACATCACAATAATCATCCCATTACATCTATTTTCTTGGTTGGGTTGTTGTAATGATCATTGAAACACCAACTACATGGTATACATACGTAACATAATCATCTTTCTATTTCTTCACCTCTTTTAGCCAAGGTGTGTTGTCATTTGTTATGTTTTTTTTCCTTAAAGATTAAGACTTAGGAAGAAATAATATATCTATATTTTAGGCCACATGGTCTCAAATATTCATGTCTCCAAAGCAATTAACACAACTAGTACAAAGTTGGTAATATGTTACTTTATTTTCTTCCTCTCAGAGTTATTGTAGGTAGGACACTTAAATTTTTCAATATTAAACCCCACTGGTGCTTGCTTTCTCACGCAATATTATAGGCCCACTTTTGCTAACTGACTATCCATAAAATACATAAACTTTTTTTGTCATATAGTTTTATCTATCTACATTGACAATCCTAAGAAGTTGTTACAACATGAAATACTAAAGAAATTATTGATGGACAAAATTTCGTAGATAAACAAAAAAAAATTAGTATATGTTAATTCTATTAAGCTACGGATTAGCTAGGAATTACCAATAAATTTCATAGTTAATTTCATTTTTTCTACTAGTTATTAAAGTTCGATCCCGTTTAAATAGTTTAGGCATCACATATTGTTTCCTTGTCATAGAAAATATGTTCAATTTGTCCTTGTACTATTCAAACTAGAATGACTTTATCCTTTATTAATATTAATTCACCGTTCGGAAAAAATCTTATTTTTGCCCTTAATTCCCCTAAGGAGCTCCAACACAAGATAGTTTTAAACTATAATCAAAAGTTAAAGTGGTAAATTTTAATTTTTTTTAATAAAAAATTTAGATACGCAAAGTTGATCCATTTTACGCTAGAATGAATATTCTATTCTTCAAGGAAATAGAATACAATAAGATTTGCTAACTNAATAAAAAGAGAGAAAACCCTTTGTAGCATGCATGTCTTGTTGAATTTGAAGGACTTTATCTACAATTCTATTAGAGCAGAAAAGAAAAGATGCTAAATAAGTACTTTTTACTATAATTGCGGCAATATTTGTGGCTTTAATTTAAGCTTATTTTAATTTATTTGTCCAATTTTAGTGTAAGTAAAAAAATATTAAATTTTATCATCTTAAAATAAAAATAAAGTAAAACTTATAAAAGATAAATTAACTTATAGAATTACAAACTAATTTAGTAGTTACTAACTTAGATACACTTTAGTTTAAAATATTACGAATTTTATTGGATTTTTTGCGTTTGGATACATGTTTCTCGAGATATATATGATCAAAATTAGGTGTAATTTGTTCTAAATACACTGTATCAAAATGAATTTGCATGTATCTGAGATACATAGATAAATCTTGTTCGTCTTCCTTTCTATTTTAGCTCACCACTCTCCCTATTTCAATATATCTGGTAGCAAAAAAAATGTATCTAGGTGTATCTTACTTGAAATATGATATGAAATTATTAATAAGTAGGATATAATGTAATTATTTCAAATTATAGAGAATATTAGTAAAAATGACAGAAATGTTTCTGTTAAAATAGTTTCTCCATTAAAATATTCTTTAATTGTGATTTTAAACTATCTTTCTTTGAAAACAAAAATGAGGGTGGGAAAGGAAATTAAATTTGGGGAATCGAACCCTCACCAACAAATTACATGAAGAGCTGAAATTAAAAATTATTAAAATAGAAAAAAATCTTCAAACGAGATTAAAAAATAAGATAAATAAATTGAATCGAACGTTATAATTCCTATATTGTAAACTAGAGAGGGAAAACCACAAATAGGCAACTGCTCCCACAGTAAATTAAACTATTTAAAGTTGATCACAAGTATCTCTTAGTATCCTAGTCTAAGGAAATACTTTTGACCAATTGATTCAAATTTTAGGGTCTTTTTTTTTTTTTTAAAAAAACTAGTAGGAATATATTTTTTAGTTTTTTTTTTAATGATGTGCAAATAAAGTGAATTCTTGAGTTGTTTCTTTGGATTTGATTATTTTAATTTGAGGTAAGCATTTGATGTAGACTACAAATGACTATAGAGTTATAGTGGTTAGGGACTATAGTATATAAAATAATAATAATTCATAATAGCGCCGTTTCTACCACCTTCTTACTCTTTTTAGCACAATTGAAAATGGGCAGGCAAAATATTTCGAGGTTTGAGCCAAAAGAAAATTGGGGATAAAGGTGAATTTATCATGAAGACTTTTATGCTTCTTAAAGGTCAATGAATATGTGAAAATTTGAGGCCAGTATTTGACATTATGGCTCAAAAAGATTCCTTTTGTTTAGAAGACAGAGATTTTTTTTTTCAAAATAAGTGTTAAGTTAATAAAAAATATGATTATTAAAAAATTAAGAGAAAATATCATGAATTATCAATTTTATTTTTAAATTAGTGACAGTTTTAAAAATATTATTTACTTGATTAAATGAACTTATATATATTTTGGATCTTGCAAAATGAGTGAAATATACCGTTTAATTAATCTTTGTTAAATTTAGAGATGTTTTCAATGCTTCTTTTGATTTTTTATTAAGAGCATCATGCTTTTACAAGAGTTTGAGACCACTTGCTATGTTACGTGGGATATCGAGAGTGTATCTAAGCAAGGGTGGAGCCACATGCATGCCATGATGTCCAATGGGGAAAAAATACCATATATACAAGTAAATTGATACAGAAATACTTAGATAACATATTTTAGACACCCTTGACACAACAGAGTGTAGTGATCCAACAGTTTAGACCCCTTGAATGAGCTAGTGCTCGCATTTTCAAATCTCACTAGCAGTCTTGGTTCTGCCACTATATATAAGTTTAGCTAGTCAGACAAAACTAACAATTTACGTCAAGTTTACAAAACTATCTTTGTTTGATAAATATCTCTTAAAAAATTAAATACTATTAAAAAGACGGAGTATAAGAATATAATTGAAATAATATATTTATTTTTATCTTAAATTTCTAAAATAATACTTATTTTTGAACAGAACACTTATTTTAATACGGAGAAAGTATACTCAACTTCTTATTTTCTTCTAATTGTAACGGCGGATATTTTACACGCATGTAAATTATATATATTAGAGGATGATACAGGATTATAAAGATAGAAGAAAATATTAGTACAAGATTCTTTTATGGATTATTGAGAAAAGTTGTATATAATTGCTCGTTAAATAATGTTACTAAAAGCCATCCTAGATTTATTAATATTCGAATGACTGTTCTGTTCTTTGTTAAAGTATTAATTATTTGTTACTTATTCGATAATTAAGTTTGAGTATTTATGAAATTATATTTGTACCCAAAATAAAAGGTTCATAAGTGATGTATGTAAAATATCAAGATAGAAAATATTATTGACAAAGAAGATCAAGTATGAAATTTTGTTTACTTACTTTTAATTGAATATATCTGTTTCCCCCCTATTCAGCTAAAATTGGAAATCATGTATTTTATATATCTCGAGTCTTTGGTTGTTCTGAGTTAATTAAAAAAAAAAGTACTTCAAATCATTGCTATTTGATTCTGACTTGTTCTAAGAAAAGTTTGAGATATATCGAATTATTCATTGACATGGACATAGTTAATGTGAAATCATGACATTTTGATAACTACATGTATTTAAATTTGTATCCTCCCAAAGTATATGATTGACACAGAGAAAGGGACTGACTTTCTGAGAAAAAAGTACACTATATGAAATACTGCAGAGATCTAGCAAATCAACTTTGCAGTTATATGAATTCTGTTACACTTAATTTCTGCAATGTAGTGTGAGTCAAGTAGAGTATAATTAAGGCAAATATTGGTTATAATGTTTGTGAAGGCAATCAACATGAAAGGGTAATCTGTTGAGAATTAGGAATTGGATGAATAAACTAAAATACCAATGATTTATACTAATATTAATTAGCTTTACTTAACTATCTCCTAATCTTTAGTCATTCTTTTTGGTTCTTCAATTAATTATATCCCACAATTCCCCCTACATAAACACAGATTCTTAATCCAAATCTTTGTATTCTCTTGAATTTCTGTTCAATTAATCAAATAGTAGAAGTAATAAAACAAATGGCTTGTGTAACCAAAGAGACCATAAACCAAAATCATGAAATTGATAACAACAATCTTGGAGTTGATACAAGTGGCTTAATATTGGCTGCTAAATTACCAAAAGTACGCGATGGGGACTCTGTGAGACGTCCACGTGGCAGGCCAGCTGGCTCGAAGAACAAGCCTAAACCACCAATCATAATCACAAGGGACAGTGCTAACGCCCTGAGAGCACACGCCATGGAGGTAAATTCAGGGTGTGATGTGAACGAAAGCCTAGTGAATTTCGCGAGGAGGAAGCAACGTGGTATATGCGTGCTGAGTGCAACAGGGTGTGTTACAAACGTGACATTGCGTCAACCAGCTACATCAGGGTCCATTGTGACATTACATGGACGATTTGAAATCCTCTCGATACTCGGGTCAGTCCTACCACCACCTGCTCCACCAGGGGTAACAGGGCTCACAATTTACTTAGCTGGGGCTCAGGGGCAGGTAATTGGTGGGGGTGTGGTGGGTGCACTCATCGCCTCAGGACCAGTCGTCATCATGGCTGCAACATTCATGAATGCAACGTTTGATCGTTTGCCATTAGATGATGATGATCTTGTTGCTTCCACTGCTGCTCAAAATCAACATTACCAGAAGACTCAACAACGTCATCAGGTCGATGTCCCGGATATCTATGGCTTACCACAGAGTGTAATTACTAATGGGGCTTTACATCCTGAGGTTTATTCATGGGCACCTGGAAGAACTTTATCAAAGTCCTAGATTTTTAGTTAAAGAGTTTGAAGTTGAAAAAAATAATAATAAAGGAATCATATATATTATGTAGACATTTGATATTTTATTATACTAGTACTTAATTTTATGAAGTTCAATAGTATTGTGACTCGTTACGAATGTTCTTTTAGTTATATGACTGAGATTTACAACGAGTAAGCCAAAGTTACTGAGTTTTGCCAAACTCGTAGGTAAAAACAGGGTTTCCCCTGTTTGTTTTGAAGGAAAAACTAAATCACATTTTGGAGAACAGAATTCTGTTTCTTTCCTATGGAACATTGAAACTAGTTTATACATCCTGAGTTTATTTTTTAACCAAGTACAGCGATGGAAAATGAAATCGATAAAAATAAAACTCGATCATAAACAACTAGGAGGAGATTGTCTTCCATACGAATCACCAATCACGTTCAAACATGAAGATGTAGCTGGTCCTCCTCGTCCATGGTATTTCAAGTTGATATTGTCAAGCTGCACATTCTTACAGGGCACCAGTTTGCTACATTTTAATGTGACTGCAACTTTTGAACTAGACGTACCCCATATATTACTGAATGTCACGTTGCTTATTTGTACTTTCGAGTTGTCCTGTCCCTACACAACATTGAAAAAACAACACGGTTCAGTAATTCAGTTGTAGATGAATATTGGTTATATGAAATGTGTTGCTCAGACGTACCAGCTGATCACTGCAAGATAGAGTTGGACAGTATTGTTGATCGATTAATATCGGATTATGGACATTTTCCATGTAGATATCACCAAAAAATATATCAGAAGCAACACTAGACAAAGAAGGTGCCCATGTTTTGATCCTTGCACCATTTTGAGAACCAATAAACGTGCAATTTCGCACGTTTATCCCTGTAACAACTTCTCCAGGGGTTCTACCTAGACTACCAATGCTGATTCCATGTCCAGGTCCACACGTAACGTTGGAGATATCGATGTTTTTGCTTCCAGTAACCATGGCAATACAATCATCGCCTGTCTGAATGACAGTTCTTGAAATTTTGATGTTGGTTGATAATCCTATGTGAATGCCATCAGTGTTGGGGCTTTCATCTGGAGCTGTTAGTCGTACGAAGCTTATGTTTACGTTGTCACAAGCAAAGAGGTTTATGTGGGAGTTCTTGCTGTTGATTGATCTCAAATGATGGATTCTTGAATTCGTCACGAAATCAAATCTTATTGTCTAGTTTAGTACATTACACAAAAATAACAAAGATGAAACATCAGAATTGTAACAAATATGAAAGATCTAAAATCAGGAAGCAAATTGAAACAAGTAGCTTGTAATATAGGTATATTTTTTATGACCAGTAGAGTCGTGTCAGCTTGAGCACACCTAAGTTATCACAACAACTACATGTTACCTCTAACAAGCATATGAAATGTCAAACGAGTAACTCTCCTCCTCAAAAATTTGATACTTCGTTTTTTTTAGAAAAAGGAAATGAGAGAGGCAATCACTAAGTGTTGAATCGAATCTTCAGGTACAATCATTTCAAAGAAATGTTATTATTATTATTTTTTTGGTAGGTTGGGGTAAGAGAACCTATAGTTATATACACTAAAAAAAATTTAAAAAAATAGTTGTTATCTTCATTATCGTTATTTCTTTCTTTTACATTTTTGGAATGTTTTTTTAAATTAAGAATCTATCGAAACAGTCTCTTTACTTCTAAATAGTGGAAAGTTTATATATATGTTGCCCTCTTTAGATCCTATTTTGTGAAATTATACTGGATATTAATGTTGTTGTTATTGAGTGGTGATCAAATCAGAGATGGTTTAATGTCTATAAAAATGAGGCATATGTCTTAGGCCCCCAAAATCAAAGGGCCTACTTAGTAATAATAAAATTATCTAAGCTTTTTTTAACAAAAAATAAAAATAAAGAATGTTTTAATTTATTTTGAAACATTAAAGAATGTTTCTTTTTCATGGATCAACTTTTAAATCTAAGTTTCACATGATAACTACAAGATTAAAAAATATTTTTGATATATATATACTTTTTTTATTAAAAATAAAAATATTTTTGATGTATATATATACTTTTTCTATTAAAAATAAATAAATAAATTGAATCTCAAATGTAAAAATATAATTAAAATTTAGGCATCCAACTTATTTTTGACTTTAGATCAGTAATTAGCTTGAGCCGACACTAATTTTATATTCTGAAGTTTCACTTCGTGTGAAGTACTAGTAATTATAACTTTACCTTAAAACACTTTTCTAATAAGAAACATAATCATTAAATACCATGTTTAGTTTAAAACCTTACCTTAAAAACACTTTACATAATAATGTAATAGAATGTTTAGTGGGATTTTATAGAATCACAATTACAAAAAGATCTTAGTCCTAACAAGGTAAACTAAATTTAAGGAGAAAAATAAATTGATTTAATGACTTCAAGGTGAAACACTCTAAAATATCATTTGATATTAAGAGTACACATAATTCTCAGTTCTCAGGTTTGTTTGACTAAGCTTATAAGCTTGATAAAACCTATTTATGCGTTTGGTAAATAGTATTTATAAATCAAAATCAATCAAAAAAAAACATAAGTTGGTTATTCCTAACTTATAAACACTTTTAATTTGATCAAAATCTTTACTATTTTATTTTAAATATTTTATTTAATTCTCTAAATATCTTTTTCGCAACTAATTTCCTTTTCTTTATTGTCCATATCCATCGTTCATTCTTTTACCTTTTAATTTATTAATTTTTTTATATATACAAAAAGCTTATTTATAAAACTAATTTTTCAGTACTTAAAACTAATTATCAACACACTATTAGCAATGAGCTAATCCAAACATACACTAGAGCTAAATATCATGAAACTAAAATATATACTTTCAAATATTTCAAGATAAATAAAAATTATACAAGAATTCATTCAATTCAAAATCAACTCATCACTTAAGAAAATAAAGAAATTTATTTTTGATTTTCAAATATTTCAATATAAATAAAAATTATACAAGAATTCATTCAATTCAATCAACTCATCACTTAAGAAAATAAAGAAATTTATTTTTGATAATCATGATGTGGGGACACACTTCTCAATGTTTCGATTAATTCTATAAAGTATCCACTTACAATCTCATGAGTGTTTCGATTAAATCTATGAAGTATCCACTAACAAGGTGATAATTTTATGAAATTATCACTAACAAGCTTGTGAGTGTTTCGATGAATTCTATGAAGTTACCACTAACAAGCTTGTGAGTGTTTCGATCAATTCTACAAAGTATTCACTAACAAGCTTGTGAATATTTCGATTAATTCTACGAAGTATTCACTAACAAGCTTGTGAGTATTTCGATTAATTCTACGAAATATCCAATAACAAGATTGTGAGTGTTTCGATTAATTCTACGAAGTATCCACTAACAAGCTTGTGAGTGTTTCGATGAATACTAGAAAGTATCCACTCACAAGCTTGTGAGTATTTCGATCAATTCTAGAAACTAAAAAGTACTTACTATCTTCAAACACAGATACAAAATAATTCTACCAAACAATTGAAAAGGGGGAAAACTTACCACAGGAAGAGGCATGCATTTTGGGTTTATTGAACAATCATTATATGGCCAAGCAACAGCACCTTGTCCATCCAAATAGCCACCACCTTTAACAACTAACCTATCTATGTAACGAAAACCAATCCAAGTATTTGTACTAAACAATGATATGTGTGTAGGAGCTTTTAAAACACCTTTTATTACAAATATCATCATACCATTACATGGACCTTCAAATGAAACTTCTCTCAATTTATAAGTTCCATATGGAATATAAATCACACTCCTTCCTCCCCATCTACAACCATCATACCACGCCCTCAGAAATGCCTGTAGAAAGAACGTCTCAATAAAATTAGTAGCTTAAAATCAAATACTAAGAATCGATACAAACAAGAAACACAAACCTGACTATTATCACTCTTGTCATCAGCAACAGCACCATAATCCTTGACATTAAAATACTTCAATTGTGAATGATAATATTTAGCATTTGCTATACTAAAGAATACTAGAAAACACAAACCAAAAATTGCATAAGCTAATGTAACCATTTTTTTTTTTTAATTTGCTCTAATCTCTCTGAAAACCCAAGATTATATATAAATGAAATGAGGTTTAAATATTTGATTTTAGTAAAATGATACAGTCAAGGTACCTTTTTTGCTAAATTGATGTGTTTACCTCTTTTTTTGGACTTATTTCCATTTTTGGATTTATACATGATCTCTTTTTGGCCTTTCATGATTACTACCAAAAGACGCAATTTTACCATTAAGCCACTGATAATTGTAAATAAAAAATATTAATATTTTTGGTTTAGGGGGTAACTATATCTCCTATTAAGTAAAATAATTAAAAATATATATATTTGTACCGATATTTGTATCATTTAACTTTCAAGGACTTGTTTTTTTTTATTTGTCACCAACATTAATGTATTCTCAAGGATTTAATATTTGGGCCAAGAATTCCATTTATTTTTGGTTGGAATGATTTATTACTGATTTTTAATAACTAAATTAATAAGAAAGTTTAACTTCTTTTTTTTCCTTTTCTTATTTTGGTAAACAATTTATTCAGTTTCTTAAACGAGTCTTTCAATTTATTTACATTTATTAGAGAAAAATATTGTTCTCAACCTTCTACTTTAGCTTATGTTTTTAACCTAGTTATTCTTTCTGTATATAAAGAAAATTACTAAATAAAAAAAACTCAATTTTGTTACTATTATATCTTTTAGTTAAAATTAAGTGTGGTCAGATGAACAAGCTACGATGCGGATGCATATTGTAACTTATATTTTATTTTAGGTTGAAATTATATTAAGTCTTTAAAATGGACAAAAGAAGTGGGCTTTAGCCACAATTGAAGATTGGGCTCCTACATAGTTTTTAGAGCTAATTGCTTGATTGGGCCATAATTATTTAGTAAATAATATTTTATTATTATTTTTCTTTATGACTTATGAATTCTTTAGACGAAGATTTTAAAGTCTTTTTTAAAAGAAATCGATAATTTTATGAGAAAATATTAGATAAATAATTAAAAATTTATACATTACTAAATAAGTGGTCGATAATTTATTTTTTTCTTGTAGTCGATACTCTAGGCTATCGGTCTGGAAAGATAATTTTTCGAAGGCTTATTTGCACAAGTTTTTAAAATAGGACAACATTTAAATGATAGTCTAAAATGGTTATATGTATAAATCATGCAAAATGATTGTCTTAAAATGGACAAACGAAATGGGCTTTAAGGCTCATTAAAAATTGGGCTAGAGAGAGTTGGATTAATTTACAAGGCCATATGCCAAAAAAAGAGTAGATGAATTTGGCTTTGCATTTTTTATTGAGAAAATTTCATAAATAGTGTTATTAAAGAAAATTAAGTGATATTTTTCAAGAAATTGTCACGTAAATGTAAAGGATTAAATGGAAAAATCAAATTTCTATCTATAACGATTAGAATGAAAAGGTTGGAGGCAATTGCAATATTTATCTAGACATGACAGGATATTTAATTACTAAAAATGTGAAAAATCGATGAACATTTTATTAGAATATAATGAAAATTTTGTTTAAAATGTTTCCAAAAAATTAGTTTTCGTTAAATTACATCAAAGATTCACATTTTCTAGTAGTTGGTGGCACTTTTAAATGAACCCAATTTACATCACAAAACAACAATAAAACCCCTGAAATATCTCATCATCCAAGAAATTATTGAAGGCTTCAAACAAGAGGTTAATAAGTTATCGGCTTGATCATAGATTTTAAAATTGAAATCTGACTTTTGAAGTTCTGGTTTTTAAAATTTGAAGTCGTATTAGAATACATATTTTACTTAGAAAAAAATTGATATTTTGTAAGTATAAGTTGTAAAACTCCCACCCCAGAATATGATTCTACGCGATGTGAATTTGAATTAGTCAGACACTAATATAAGTATCGAACATCGAATAAAAATAAAAAGACGTCCTAAGGACCTAAACATTGGTCTTGGTGAGTTTTTGAAACTTAAAATTTTTACGAAGACTATTTTTACATATATAATCTAAAATCTATAATCAAACTTAACATCAAAATAAATTATCAAAATATGATCCAAAGTATACGGTCAAACACTACCTTTGCCATCTGTTTTTTGGCCTAAAAAATGGTACTCACATCAAGTTGTTGTAATTTATTTTATTTTTTCTATGGAAGATAGGGTGACAGAACAACTCAGAATATGACAGGTTCATTGAATTAATCTTTTAACCTTCTTTTTTTGTCATGAACAATCAGTGGTATACAGAATCTAAGGTTATTGTCAATTGTCATACTCTCCTTCTTTGTGGGTCTCAGTCTCCGTTTGCTATTAAGTTATGAGCTCGTTGCATAAAGTTTATTTAATATAATTTGTATTTCTCATATGGTATGCAAACTATTATACCTTAAATAAATTATCACAGCGTATTCATTATAAAATGTTCACTCAAAGAACAGAGACTGATAATAATATTATTATTTATATATGTATTTTGCTTATTATGTGGTCAAAATTCAAATTTTATATTCTAATCTCTTCAAATCTTGTTTTTTTTAAATAAAAATGTGACCCTCAAAATTTTGAGCCCACATAGACATGACATCCAAGAAGACTTCACTCCATGATGTTGATAATATCTAATCAATTTTCAATCTTTTTAAATAAAGTTTTTTTTGTTTACATACTTTCATATAGATAACTGTCCCTCTCCCACCAGAAAATTGTTCCTTCAACTGGCCCTATAACTAATATATCCTACTCATGAAAAAGGTCTTATAAATTAGTAACTCATCATTCTAAGTTTGACTAGATAGGTTGCATCATTCAATCAATTATCGATCGTTTGGTAGTTGATCAGAGTTATATAGACATTAATGATATAAAGATTAGTTATGAATAAATCTATGTTACTATTATTTTTCGTGCAGAAATTAGATTTAGTTAAATTTTTCGTTATCTATCATGTGTTAGTTATATAGGTTTCTGAATTGCAAACGAAACATCATATTAGTTGTGTTGAATTTTATATATTGCAAGAAAAAAAATGGTATTATTTGTAACCAACAAAGATTGTGATGAATATAAATACGTATTTATTCTTATGTGGTCTTGAATTCAATTCCCCAGAGTACAAGTCACCTTTATTAAGAAGCATTTTATCTTTAATTGAAATTTATCGACGCGAATCTAAATTTAGTCGACTTCAATATGAATATCAGAAAAAAAAGTTGTTAATTGTAACATAAAATTAGTTAGCATTTTAAGACTTTCACACTAATTAAATAACTACTTTCAACATTTTGTCCAATTTCACTAAAGATAGCTATGATATACATATAACTTTTTTCTTTCTTCACCAATCATTTAGCAAAAAGAATTTACAAAAATTGGAAAACATAAAAGCTTAAATATTGTTGAACGAATATAATTAAATGCATTTTGACTTGGTAAGCCGAGGACTAATTATGTAGAAATTAGATTAGACCCACAAGGACAGGTCAATTTGTGTACCAATCCTTTTTTGGTCATAATTAACATAAACATTTAACTAATATGCCATTTAAAATGTGTAATCTTTCCCTTTCATCTTTTTTCAGGATAAAATAACTTTATATATATTCATTGGTGGAGCAGATGAACTATTTTCTTTAACATTAAATCATCTAACATAAAGTCTTCCTCAAAAAAAATTCATCATTATTTTACTTGTTTTTGTGGACTAATAAAGAAAAAAGCACAATCATGAACGATTTAGGTTACACGATCTTTTCATACTCCTTCAGTTTAAAAAAAAATGAACTCCTTTCTTTTTAGTCTGTTTAAAAAAGAATACCTCTTTCTAATTTTGATAACATTTTAATTTCAGCTTTCCACATGACATGTTTAAAGCCACAAGATCAAAGTACGATTTTGTACATTTAACCTAATTTAAAATCACAAGATACAAAAGTCTTATTTATACTCTTAAACTCCGTGTCAAGTCAAACCAGGTCATTCTTTTTAAAACGGAGGAAGTAATTTTTATACGTAATTATTTTGTTAGGGAAAGTGAAGAGAGATAAGGGTTGCGACTCTTTTGAGGTTTTATCTTAGTACGTAAACATAAAAATATTAATTAAAAAATATTTATATATAATTCAGTTAGATAATATAAAATGTTAGAAGTGTGAATGGTCGGAATGAGACTATGCGGTTAAGGGCGCGTCTAGAGTATCACAATTAATGTGAAGTATCAGTCATTTTCCTAAATAACGATTTTCCTATATATACGCTTAAAAATTACCTGCTCTGCTCTGTATAGCCTAAAATTTGTTCCGCAAATGCCCCGCTTTATTGTCATTCCTACCAAGGGGGATTTCAAGTCAAAACTAAAAAGTTATAGATATCTTTTCCATTAAATTGCAATGTGGTGGGTGGGTGGGGGGTGGGGGGGGATTGTGTTGAACAAATAATTGTAACAAAGGATATATGTTCCACGAGATATGTATAAAGTAAACATGTGTTGATGATTTGATTATTATCTGTATATTCTAAGGCTGCAAAATTTAGGCCAAATTTCTACATATATTTTTAAAATTTAGGTTTTGGTCAAAATGAATGGAGACAGGTTTCACAAGAATTTTTAAAATATTAGCCGTAATATTAAAAATTACTTGCCAAACATTTATGCAACATTTGACTATATATATATATATATATATATATATATATATATATATTCTTTGTAGAAAAATCCAAGAGTAATTTGTTCCATTCTTAAAAAAAAATAATTTAAAGTAGGTGAGCTACGTATGTAGATTTGAGAAACTCTTTACCTAACATGATAAGTGTTCTCATTATGCAATCTTCAAGTAACTATATACATATATTACACATAACTATAGTATATTAAGCATAGAATTTAGGATTAGGAATATTATATTATTCTTGATATTCTCATGTTTCCAAACAAAAAACATACATAATATCTTCGATAAACATATAAAATATTTTTTTCAGATAAAAGTTTGAGATATTCAATTGATTAGAAGCTATGTTTTTATCATAATATTTTTCAATCGTTTAACAATCTCTCTAGCCTCTATCTTAAAAGATAGAGATAAAAATTTATATACACATTATTTTTCTTCGTCTTCAAACCTGACTTATAAAATTATAAATATGTTGTCGATCAAACATCTTCTTAAGAGAAGTCCTTGTCGAAATTGTTGAGTCTTATTGTTTTCAGAACCTAACAATATATAACCTACTAATTTTGTAGTGACACTTGTGCCTATAATACTACATATTTATAGGACATAAAAGGTCAACAATGTCATGCTCCTACCATTATAATTGCATGTGCTCCCTCCTAGCCTTCTTATTTTCACAAATATAATTGTATTTAAGAAAAATTAGAGTCAAATTCAGAATTTATAGTTTTTATCACAAGTTTATATAATTATTTTAAGATAATGTAATTAGATTTATTAAATATTTTATTGTTATATATAGATTTAAATAAAAATTACTGAATTTACCTGAACTGATAAATTATGTTATAGATTTATCGACTAATTATACAAGGAGGAAAGTGACAAGCTACCATTTGAATACGACCATAGAGCCAATACTTAACGTGTTTGAATTTTTTTAGAATATGATTCCAATAATGCACAATTTTTCTACAAGATATATTATTTTAATTTAGAGTAGTTATTTTCCAGTTTCCTTAAACGGTAACATTCTGGAAAGTTTATGTGGAATTATAATGGACCTTATATGGTTGAGGCAGCAACAAGTCATTGAGTGTTTAGTCAGATAATAATACTTTCTATTGTATTGTTTTTTATTTTTTGACTTGATAAATGTTTGATCCAGAGAATGATATATCAATAATTATTTCCATGTGATTAATTTTCCCAATTAGTTAATTTATATCGATATATGCTGTAGTGAGATAGTTACGTCCTTTTATTGGTGTATTGTTTGAGTTGTACACGTTGTTGGATTGTTGGATTCTAGAGGGAACAAGTCAAGAGTAATAATGCTAAATCGATATAGATTATGTTGTCGTAGGCTTGAATCTCTTTAAAGAGAGTGAGATATATATGTGTCAGCAGCCTACAGATTTGTTTATTCATTTTATTTTCAATAGTAATTTATTGTATTTGTGGTGTATTACACCAGCACCCTTTATTCTTGATCAGATGATTCATGTTTTGATGAGCTTTGTAAATAAAGAAAATTTTGATAGGAAAGTTGTCCTCAAATAGATACTATAATGTGTGATTTAAATTTAATCAGATTCTACGATAAATGTTTGAAGAGTAATTGGGGGGAAAAAATCCTTCCAAGGGACGACCTCTTTAAAGGGTAAAATATCATTGCCACTATATATTATCTAATTCGATAAATTTATCATGATTAAGTAATTTCATAAAATTTTATATTAATTGATGGTGTAAATATTCCAAGAAAGAAAAAGAAAACACGCAAGACACGAATGTAAAATCATTACAAATTTACTATCTTTTCAGAAGATAAAATGACAAACAGGTTCCATTAGTTTAGAATAGGTTTAAAATAGTTCTTAGATATATATACCTTTAAGCAGATTAGGTCCTTTAAAATTTGTCATTGTTTAGAACAATTTTTTTAAAAGTATCTCACGTTTAGAGGTGTAAATTTTGCAATTTGTGCTATTTTTTTTTATCTACTTATGATATTTGAAACAGTTTAAGTGTTAGCACTTTTAGAATTCAACGGGATTGATATTTCTAGTTAAATCTATTCAGAAGATCGAATATTCTATTTAATTTTTTTGTAAAAGAACCTAAATTGCTTAATACAGTAGTATTTAAGGGACTATTTTTTACATAACCTAAACATAAAGAACCATATTATAATATTTTCTTGTTTCCAGATTTATTTTTCTCTTTATTAGATTTCTCGTCCATGTCAGGTATTTATATTAGAGCCGTTTAACTAATTTAGATTCGTATTGTGTAAAATTCATTTAAGGAAGAAGCACTCCCTACAACAAAAAATCGAAAACTCAAAAACAAAATCTCTAATTAAAAATGAAAAAATCACATCCATCTCACCATAATCGTTATACGTCGTTTTCAGTATATCAAGATATTCTTGAATATTAGAGGCAATAATGGTAGTGTAAAACAAGCATATCAAGCTCAGCAATTATAATATATTAACAATCGAATGCTAT